>OX638372.1:26818128-26869861 GCA_951812925.1 Calliopum simillimum
CCGATGAATCTGATACAATATAATCTTCCTCAGGTTCTGGCAAGATATTTGGGCGTGATTGTGGAACTATTGTAGGAGGGATAATTAGTTTTAAGACCTCTGCACAAAATTTATCACGCTTTTTTTTGGTATTTCTCTTAAGAAGTTTATAAAAGGATCAGAAGTTAAGAGTAGCATAGATAATAAATCCTTATTCGTGGTATTGGTTGTGAAGAAAATATACCAAACTTAAAATCCTCACCATCCAGCCAGCTTTTAAACTTTATCATAAAGCGGTCTTTCGACTTCCCTGCAGAAACCCACTTTGGATCGATTTTTGAAGAACAGTTGGTAATTTTCTCCTTTATTACCCTCACACAGTCTTCAGTTATATCAAACACTTTGAATTTTGATACTATAAAATCGTAAAGACAGTCATTTTTTTTGACTTTGTCATGCTTAAGGCACTCTTGAAAAAACTCACTTCTTGAGATTGAGTGAAAATTATCTAAAAAAAATTAAACAGTTGTAATCCAATGGTCAGGTACAACTAACTTATATCCAAAAATTTGTCTGGATACACAGATTTAAACGTTATTTTTTAAGTGTTTTCGAAACTTTCCCTGAGGGAAGTTATGACAAATGTCTTATTTAAACACAAAATACTAACTTATTTTTTTGTGAAAAAATCCATCATGAGAATTGTTACAAAATTTCGAACTTTTCAAATACACATACATATAACAGACGTTAAAAACAATGCAAAAAATTTGAACATAAATTAAAATAAAAAAATGATTAAAGGTATTCTGGAAAAAATTAAAATAAAATAGATGAACTCTAATGTGCAAGTTAAAACTAATATATTCATCAAGGAAATAGATGTAGCTAACTTATATCTAAAATCTAGACTGAGTACACACGGGTACATGCAGTTCCAGCTCCTTTAAAGTTGAAAAATAATAAAACTACGAGTTATTTTTTTAAGTGTTTTCGAGGAAAGGAATGAAAAAAATCTTATTCAAACATAAAACGCTAACCTTCATTTATAAAATCCATCACTAGAAATGTCATAAAATTATGACCTTTTTAAGACAAAGCAAAAAATCGAATATAAATTTAAAAAAAAATATATATATATATTTAAAGGTATTCTGAAAAAAAATTTAAATAAAATAGATGAACAGCAGTGCGCAGGTTAAAACTAATATATTCATCAAGGGAATAGATGCAGCTAACATATATCCAAAATTTAAACTGGGTACAAGCGGGTACATGCAATTTCGTCTCCATTAAAGTTGGAAAACGAAAAAAAAAGAATAACTTTTTTATCTGTTTTCGATGCTTTCTTACATATTACCCAAAGGAGGAAATGAAAAAACTATAACTAAAACATAAAATACGTTCTTTTTGCTACAAAATCCATCACTAAAATTGTCACAAAATATTAATTTTGCTACAATAAAATCAAGTTGATTCATTGCTTAATGAAAATAATAAATATTTGAAATTGAACTTACACTCATATGTTGACTTCTGCACTCAGTTGTTTGTCACCATCAAATATTTACTCAAAAAAAAGTAGATATACTATGTACGGGGGGTATTCTTGACATTACCTCATTACTAATATTTAGATATCTGTTAATGAATTTTGTCCACCTAGCTTGTTCTACGTAAAACACTGTGCGTCGCTTTAAAGGGTTTCCTTCATGTCTTTAATTAGACATTTCCGTTGACATTTGTTGACTGACAGTCTGCGGGTAGTATCATAAAGTTGGTAAGACATAAAAAGTCTTTTACCTTGTATAAAGAAATGTTTTTTTTCTTTTCAATTTGTTGTCTTAAGATTAACAGTAGAGATAACTTTTCCTTACTCTTACTATTTCATATAAACAACAATAAGTAATGTACATAATTTAAGTATAAGTCATAAATCAAAGTCTAGTGCATCAAATTCACTCATTGGAAACTTTAATAACACTAAATTAAAAACACTCCGATATTGCACCGTCAATTTACTATACGATATCTCGAATAAGTCAGGTTTTTTCATATGTAAGTATGTACTTAGACCCTTATTGCATGTTCACATGAAAGCAAAACTAAAAAAGAAGAAATGGGGAAAACTACCAAAAGAACAAGGAAGTCAACCAGGCATAACCGCAAACAATTAACTTGAGCATCATTACTCACTTTTGCGCGGGTGTTGTTTGTACCGTCGTCAGGACAGAACCGAACAGAATACACAGGAATGAGGACCATAGCGCAACAAGTGAAAAGAATCACACTTCTTACAACTCCGTAGTGAGTTTTTCGGTACGAAATAAATGCATGGACTCTTACCTACCTGGGCGTACTTCATATGTGATACCAAACGCACCACAGAGCAGCATCGATGCATGAACAATAACCACAACAATAACAAAGTTCAAATACACATATATGGTAAGAAGAAATGATGCCGCATTAAGGTGGTGCTGCTGCCGACTCAAAATTCATTGACCCTTTTCTTTTGTAATAAAACTTTAAAAAAAGATGCGTCTTAAAGAAAGTCAATAACATTTGTTGCATTTTTGAATAAAGACTCTGACCTCACTTAAATTGTTCCACACTCAAACTTTATTTGGTAATATTACTTTTTGGCTTCCCTACTAATTTTTCGGTTATTGACACTACTTTGGCGTTGATTTTTATTTATTTTATTGTTGTTTTTGTTAAACTGATTGCCCCTTTATTAGAACTTTTCTTTACGCACAGCTTAATTTACATTCACACTATCATTATGTTATTTACGTTTTTATGAAAGAAACCAAATAATTTGAACCGTTTCAACTACTACTGGCATTAAGAATGCATTGACCGTTGCGTTTTTGAACCTTTTAGTACAAAAACTTAGTTGAGGTTCTTCAACTTTTGGCGGCGACTTCGGCGTCTACCGGCACAAATCACGATCACGCATCGTTTGTCTCGAATTTTTAATTTTCTTTTTGTTTCTTGTTGGTTTATAATCAGAATGTACCCACTTTTCTTTTGAGTCGTTATTGTACTGAGGAGAGTCTTCGTTACTTGGGTTCATTACTTACTTCATGTGTTCTTTCTTATTTCCCAAAGCGTGACCACATCGTAGAAGAAGAGACAGACCATTATTTTGACAGCTTTGTGTCATGCAATTCTATTTCTTTTTTACAACTTCCGTTTGTTTACTCTACACAATTACGGACAATGTATATGAACATTTTAAATATTTTCGTTATATCAAAATTATTTGGACTGTGAATAGTGCTTTATTGCATTGTGATAACCCATTGTCTGGACAGAAACTTATATTTAAAGGTTTTTGGGTACGGCGCGTGTTTCTGCAACATTAGCATTTTCGGTTTTTTTCCCCCAAGGGTCCCCCTAGGATGCCGGAATAAAAAATTGTTTTTCTTTTTTTTTTTTTCAACGCGTTTCTTGATTTTTTACATTTTAGTGTAAAAAAAATTTTTTCACCCAAGGGTCCCCCCTTTGATATCGGAACCAAAAATTTAAAAATTTTTTTTTTTTGTTTTTTTCTACGCGTTTTATGACTTTTTACGACATTTTAGTTGAAAAAAAAAAATTTTTTTCATCTTGGATAATTCGTTTTTTTCGTGTTTCCAAAAAAATCATATCATTCGTTGAAAATATTCAATGAACATGGAGATTTGGTATATGTATTAAGAGTTTCGGCGAAAATAATGTCCAAGGGAAAAATGGGTGGTCCTACCCTTAAAAAAATGTCATATCTCCGAAACTATTTGGTCCACAAATTTAGATGAGACATAAACTCTGAATTTGATCTTAATACCTTTTCATGACAAATTCAGGTTCTTTGATTCCGAATGTGGCAACTATTTTTTCCTATCGCGTCTAAGATCCAAGTTCTCCTTGATTTCAAGTGCCGAAAACTTTATTCTCAGACATATGGCGTACATTCCGAAAGTTGCGTGGTTAATTTTTGTCGGCGGCCCTGATTTTCTTCTTCTAACCATAACTTAAACTTTTCCATTTGGAGGTATTCCGAGGTATTATCCATTGAAGTGAAGGTATACAAATTTAGTATACATAGTCCTTCACAGGGATTTCCGATGACTTTTTTCAATGGATGATATCTCAGAAAGTAATGATCCAATTGAAAAAGTTTTTTTTTTTTTTTTGTGTGGCACAGTATTATTTTCAAAAAAAAAAAAAAAATAATTTCCAAAAATATAATAATTTTTAAACTTTGTTTCTTCTGAAGCTTCCATTCAAAAAACGAATTATTGCGAACCAACACACAAAACGTGTAGATTTCGATGCTGAATTCGAATCCAGTAATAGAATGACTCTATTTCCTCTTGATTTCGAGGCAATAGAACAGAACCAGGAAATCCGATAAAGCAGTTTGAAGCAACAGTCTTTTTCTTTAAAACAAAACTAATTTCTTCTTCAAAATATCGTTTCCTAAAAAAACTGTTGTATATTGCTTTTTTTCACTTTTTCAGGCTAGAATTATTCGAAGAAGAAAAAACATATTGATATAATTCAAATTTTATCAGGTTTTATGGTTACGGATTTCCTGGTTCTGTTATATAGCGTTAAAAATCTCGAAAAACCGCACTTTTAGGCTAGGATTTCTCGACATCGAAATTTACATATATGTAGGCTGCTATTTATATTTCTGGCCTAGATAACACTAATATCAATAGCTAAAATCTGGCAACACTATAATAAAGTTTGACGTTTTCTAGCATAAACGTACTCAGAACGTTTTGACGTAGGACAATCATTTGTGTTGTTTGCAGTGACTTGAAAAAATCAATTTGGCAAAAAAATGGAATTAACTCGTGAACATTTTCGTGCGATCATTTTTCACAACTTTCGACGTGGATTATCACGACAAGAGTGCATCAATGAACTTAAATCTTTGTATGACGATGAAGCACTATCCTATAGCACTGTGAAAAACTGGTTTAATGAATTCAATCGTATCCCGTAAAGGTCGTCCAAAAACGGCCGTTGTGCCAGAGGATATTAATGCCGTGCGTGAACTGATAATGCAAGATCGTCATGTGACGTACCGTGAGATAGAGGCATCTTTGGGCATTAGTTCCATTCTAATACATTCGTTGTAAAAAACGTTTGTTCTCGTTGGAAACCCCATAATTTATCAATCGCTTAAATTACACAGGTTTACAAAAAAAAATGTTATGGCGTTTTGATCAGACTATGTGTTTCCTAGTGACTTTGACGTCCTGAATCCGAATCCAGGGTCCGTTTTTTTCCAGAACGTCTGAGAACAAAGATTTCAAGGTCATATGGAGGTCAAAATGGGGTTCGTGTGTCGTTTAGTGATAAATTCGCTAAAGTTCTGAAACTAATTTTTTATCATTGAATAGTTAGTCCTTAAAAAGAATATGTGTTTAAAAAGGGCATCTCGGACCTAGTTACGGAGAAATAGCCATCGGAAGATCCGGATATATCTTCTATGAAAACCGCTATAAGTTGGGAACCTTTCATATGACATCAATATTTTCCAACTTATAGCGGTTTTCATAGAAGATATATCCGGATCTTCCGATGGCTATATCTCCGAAACTAGGTCCGAGAGACCGTTTTTGATCACATACTCTTTTTAAGGACTAAGAATTCAATGATAAAAAATTAGTTTCAGAATTTTAGCGAATTTATCACTAAACGACACATGACCATTTTGACCTCCATATGACCTTGAAATCTTTTTCCTCAGACGTTTTGGAAAAAAATGGATTCAGGACGTCAAAGTCCCTAGGAAACACATAGTCTGATCAAAACGCCATGACATTTTTTTTTTGTAAACCTGTGTTATCAATGGAAAAAATAATTTTCTTAACTCACTGTAAAAAAAAACAAATAGCACTTGTACATCAAAACGTTGTGAGTACGTTTATGCTAAAAAATGTCAAACTTTATTATGGTGTCCCCAGATTTTAGCTTTTGTCATTAGTCTTGACCAGGCCAGAAATATACAGAGCGAAGAAAAAAAGCAAATCCCGCGTTGCTAAATGAGTTTCTACCATGTGCGTGAGTGTTTTGACTGCGTTTCGTTGCTTATTTGGATTAAACAACGCTATAAAGTCATATTTGTGTGGAGCGTTGCTAAATCACTCACGAACGTGGTTGAAACTTATTTAGCAACCCACGTTGTCAAAACTGCCACGAACGCACCATGTTCAAAATTTGGGCTGCGACATTGTTGAAATAACCACGTTTCTGCTACTTTTGACAATGCTGTTTTCTCTGTGTACGTTTCCATGAATTCTCTTTCAAAATCATTATAATACGTTAAATTTGAAGTGTACTAAATTGCTTATGTACATGATATTATAGATTTTATTTGGGTATTGCCACGTCCACTACTTAGATTAAAGCAACTTTTTGTCTAGCTAGTTAGAATGTTTTAGTTGTGTATTCGCTTCTCACTCAGTAATAACAAACATTTTCATATATAAACATAAGTTCAACAGTATAAACCAATTTCAAATTGCTGTCGTTGTTGCCGACTGTAATTTCCTTAGTTATCTCAATAGTGAGCCATTGTATAAGACGCCTGCGCGTTGCGACAATTTCATACCTGCTAGTGATTACGTACTTTTAAATTAGTGTAACGAATTAGTAATAACTTCTGATGACTTAATTTGGTAATTATTTTATATTTAGCGTTATAACTGCTAAACATATTAAAAAGGTTAACGGCATATAGCGTTTTTTATACAGAATTTTTTGTAAATGCCTTAAAACTGACTAGCAGATTGAAAGTTTTTGAATCGAAGGGTCAACAAACGTCGAATTAAATAAGTACATAACATTATGACAAAATAATGACTAAGTATAACTAAACTATGTATAACTTCCTAAGGCGCATTTTACTTTGCTTGGTTAAGGTGATTTAATTAGTTTATGCTTAGTAACGCACTAATCGAATCAATTTGCTATAAAAAGATCATTATTTTTTAATGCAAACGAGTAGTAAAAACTTAACTTTCTTAACAATTTTCGCTAGCAATTTAACGCGGAATTGCGTTTAACGCATCCATAAATATTAGAAAATTTTTCTACACACTCGTACTAACAGATAGATGAATATCTGTGTCAGGCAGCAACGTGCTAACTGCAATTTCTTGTTATTGCTGCAGTTTTCACTCTTTAAGCCACAAAGCACCCGCAAAAATCGCTTTTTCACTTCGTCTATTAAATGCTGCTGCTGCCAACTTCAACTAATGAGATACAAATGATTAACGCTTTTCTTGATGTTGCAATGATAATAAAAAAAGAATAAAAATATGAATTAAAAAATCACATAAAAAAAAAATAATTTATATGTGCATGAAAATTCATAAAGAAAACTCAGCTGCTGTCTTTTTATGTAAATTTCAAAATTTTATTGCTTGAGAGTTTTAGTTGAGAGCTCTGCGAGTTGCAATAAATTCAAGCGGCTTTTATCTAATAGATACAAATCTATCTCTTAGAGTTAAGTATCTAACAACACTTTAACAAATTTGATTTTTTTTTTTTGTGAAAAATGTTGTAATCAGCAGTAGCAGCAGCATTTTTCTTTTACTACATAATTTCGTCATGCTGCATTTTAAAAACAACAAAATTATACTTTCGACAAGCTCGCAGCATATTGCTGGCCACTTGTTGCATTTTTGTATCTTTATATCTATAAGACCCTACTCATGTGTTGTCTACACTGGAAGAGGAATGTTTTGAAGTAAGTTCAGAATGTTGTATCGATAGTGAGGAAATTTTTAATTTAATGACATTTGGTATCTAATCATATTTTTTTTATAATTTCTTGACATTTTTGCTTATAACTCTACATCATAATCTACTACAATCCATCGCCCTTTCCAGCCCTTCTGTGGGAGTTATTCAGTTGTTGTACATTTTCTACGTAGTTGCCCAGGTTTACTAGATTGTTGAGAAAATCCTTCATCAATACTTTAAAGTTGGGAGGACTAGAGTTTAAATCTTTTTTTTTTAAGGGAACTAAAAACTAATTTATTTTTTAATTAATATAAAACAAATAATAGTACTTCAACTTAAACAAAAGTATGTTTCTGTATTTAATTTATAGAATGCAATAAAAAAAAAATTTACCCAAGACTATGGGTGATTTGGCACCATATCATGGGTGATTTGGCACCCTGAGAGGCTTTTAAGTTTTTATTGCCAGAATTGTTTCATGATTTCATATAAGATGTACATGTTTCATGTGAACGCATACAGCACATAGTCTTCTCCACATCCATATCCACCCCCATTAGATTCATCTTGGACTAAAATATTTTCTTCACTTTCATCGAAATAAAATTACGAGTAGTAACCACCTTACGTATATTAGTCCTCTTATATAGAACCACTATAAGTATGTTGCATTGATTCTGTTTTCTTTATCAAGCTTTTCCTTTTTCTTCTAGACAACATTATCAGAAGACGTTAGAGTTCTTGCCGTTTATTTTTATGTGCTCGGCTTAGAGTTTTTTTAAAGTCGTTGGTACTGGCGATATGTCACTTATGTTAAAAGTTTCCAGTGTTTTGTAAGATATCAGAGAAAAATCCTCAAATAAAATACGTAAAAATTAAAAAGGAATCGTTGATGATCCTACCTGACTAAAATTCTGCGGTTCTGGACTGACTGTACGTTCAAGCGCTTCTATACTCCCAAATATCTTATAACATGCAAAGAGAGAAATAGCACCCAAACTATATCAACCTCAGTAATTGGGTGCCATTTTTCCTGTATAGTGTATATGCCACGAAACGAATAAAGATGTTCATTCGCGCTCTTACTCTTATTCTTTCGAAACCAAAATCACATTCAATTCTGTTTATTTTGATATGCGCACCAAATGCATCAAATACTCACCGATCTGTTGCCTCTCAAAATACAATATATGCCAAAAAAGTCAGCCGTTTACCTATTTTTGTAAGTCCTTCACACAAGTAACTTTAGCAACTGCACCTAAACGAAGTATTCACCACGAATGCTACGAAAGTTGTAGGCACTGAAATTGAAATGAGTGCCATTTTACCTTGGGGTGCCATATCTCCCAATCTCCCTACAATCAGCGAAATTGTAAACATTGAAATCGACTACGCTGCTCAGTTACCTTAATAAGACGAACTGGATATAGATATCGTTAGATAGTTAATTTAACTTTTGACAACCATCGGTACCAGCCTGTACACAACATATGTGGTATTAAAATGGTGGAGTTAGTGCTTCTTAAGGTTTTCAGCTGTCATTGCTAACCCGCCAATCTAAACAAACCTTACTTCCTACAAAAATCATCCAATATAAAGATATATTCATATTAGAGATGCGCTAGGACTGGATTTAAAGATAAGCCTACAAGAGTTAGATTTTGTATATATGAAGAAGGGCACAATTCACCCGAAAACTCTATGTACATTAGGGTGATCGAGTTTTTTCGTGTTTGAATGACGGATCGTAGGCCAGTTTTTGCTACACGGCTCCGCCAGCGTTTTTCTCCTTGTCTATTTGTTGCTGTTATTGATTTTTTTCGGGATAGGGAGGTGGGTGCCTCAAAAATTTTGACTCTAACTGCCGGACACCTGCTTCGAATTCCCCCCAATTTTGATATCTTCTAAAGACACACGAATATTTGAAGAAGATGAGACATAAAATTGGATAAAGATTCTGAAAGCGCATAAGGAACGGCCATATTTGTTGCAAACATTTTTATACACTAGAATGTTAGAACCTGTGATAACAAACTAATACTAAGTTTCCAACGTAGACTTAGCTGTGATGAGATCTATAAATCTCGTCATTAAATCATTTCCGTTTCCACTGTCCGAAAGAGATTTATTTTTGACAGTAAATGTCATAAGCGGAAAAATGAAAGTTGTTCTTCCTTTTCTTCTTAATATTTATTGTCCATTTTTTTTTTTTTTTTTTAAACATTTAATGCCATTTGTCAAAGTTAAGAGGTGCTACTTGGTTCGAAATAGTCAAGATCGGCGACCCGGTTGGAATTTATACACTGATTTAAAATAAATCTAGTCAGTAACTTTAGATTCACTTTTGTATGGTAAATCAAGTGATTTACGATGAGATTTAGAGCTATATCTCGCAACAGTTGTAAATCACCTAATAAATTTCCATTGGAAACGTAGCATAAGGTCAGTTTTGATGATTTTTCTATAAAAAAAATTATTTTCAAGAATTTTTCATTAAATTACTAAATAAAAAAAAAAATATTGTTTTCAGTGTCTGCGTATCTCATAAACAGTCGATATCATTCAAAAACTGAAAATTGTTGTTAAGTATTTAGGTGTTGTGGTTAAATATTTTTTTTTTTTTTTGCGTTGTTGTTGCTGGTATTAAAAACAAGTGTTGCCCACTTTCTGTTGATGATGCTGCTGCTGACTGCTGCTACTGCTACCTAATCTACGAGTATCTCGAACATTTGTATACGCGCTGATCGTTACAACAAGTTGGTTGGAATATGAGAGAAAGTTGTATTCATCCAAAATACCACAATAACAACAATAACAAAAAGCAAAAATCTTGTATTGGAAATGAAAAATTTAAAAAAAGCAACAACAGCAATAAAAACAATAGCAACTACAACAAAAACATGTGCTATGGGAGAGTAAACAAAAAAAAAAAAAATAAAAATTTTTACAAAATTTAGAAGCAAAAACCAGTCAAAAATATTCGACTGACTTGTCCATTTGTGAAAAATGAAATTCACAGCTGTAAATTTAAAAGTATCTTGTAGATGCATGCGCACATGCTCGTATGTTTGTATCTGACATTCCATTTGTATTGCTGAAAACAAAAACTCCTTTTGTTTCTGTCTTTATTTACATTTTTAATTTATGCATTTCATTTGTCAAGTTTTGTGTTTTTTATAGTTTTGTTTCAAAATCTTGTGGAGTTTTTCAAGCTTTTTTTTTTTTTTTTTTGTTTGTATCTTCACATCGCCGTGTGTTGTCTCGTGTTTTGTTATTTGCATATCACCTGCTAGATATTATTTCATCTACATATCTGTGAGTAGCTTCAGTATATTTGCATGTGACTAACATGTTTAACTCTAAACGACCTCACCTTAGGAGGGTGGTGTTATTTTGGTCAGTTTTTTCGAAATTTAATTTTTTTTTTTCTGTTTAAAAATTTCACTCTTTCACTGAAGCGCCATTTAGCTATAAAAATGTTTGCAATTTTATGCCAAAAGAGATTGACTTTATGAATCTTTTATATTAACATTTTTATTTACTACGACATTTTCTGCTGAATATTTCTTATGAATATTTTTTTAAATTGAAAGTGAATTTTTTAAACGGAATATCAATGAATTTGTTGAAACTCATGAGTTTAATTAATTGCATTAAATTATCGTTATACAGCTTTCTAGTCGTTTATCATTTTTACTAACGTATAAAATTAGGGCATTCCTTGAAACGTATAAATGCCTCGTAAACCTCATAAACTCGTAAAACCGTCAAAATTCGTATTGATTTTGACAACTATTACGAGTTTATGAGGTTTTCGAGGCACACTTACACGTTTTTTCATTCAATTTTATGAAAATTTTTCAGTGGGGTTGTTCACAGAATTTTTTTTTTTTTTCAGAAGTTCAAGAGTGCATGTTAACCAATACTATTGGGTGTACAACTTAAAAACCGGAATTTTTTAGCGAAATTTGATGCTTTATTGTGGAAAAATGTTATAATATATTTTATTCAAAGTATTGTCCATTGGAAGCTACAACATTTCCCCATCTTTCAGGCCATTTATGAATTCCATCCCAAAAAAATTGCGCCGGCTTGGCGGCCAAAAATGAATCTATCCAATTTCGGATGCCTTGCTCTGATGTGAAGCGTATTCCGGTGAGGGCGTCAGACGGAGCAAGGTCCGGACTATGAGGCGGGTGAGCCAAAACTTCCCATCCACTATTTTCCAAATAGTTTTTCACGGGTCTTGCAACATGCGGCTGAGCGTTGTCATGATGAAAAATTATTGCTTCGTGTCTGGTCGCATTTTCCGGGCGTTTTTCGATGATGGCACGCTTCAAACGTATTAATTGTGTTCGGTACAGGTCACCTGTGATTGTCTGGCCCGATTTCAACATTTCATAATATAACGGCCCCTTCTGATCCCACCAAATACACAGCATAACCTTGGTTCAATGGATATTTGGCTTCGAGGTTGATTTGGCTGGTTGGCCGGGTTTCACGTATGACTTTTTCCGCTTGAGATTGTCATAATGGATCTATTTGTTATCCCCAGTCACAATCCGATGCAAAAATGATTTGTTTTTATGGCGCTCAAGCAGCATTTTAGTCATACAGAAGCGCCGTTCAACGTCTCTCGGCTTTAACTCATAGGGGACCCAATTACCTTGCTTCTGAATGTATCCGGCGGCTTTCAAACGTTTCGAAATGGCTTGCTGAGTCACTCCCAACGATTTGGCAAGCTCGTCTTGTGTTTGACACGAATCCTCATCGAGTAGCTTCTCTAATTCTTCGTCTTCATACTTTTTTCGCTGTCCTGGGCGTTCTTTGTCTTTGATGTCAAAATCGGCACTTTTGAAGCGTTAAAACCATTCAAAACACTGTGTTTTTCCTAAAGCATCGTCGCCATAAACTTCTGCAAGCAAACTATGACTTTCCGCAGCAGTTTTCTTTGCAAAAAAATGACCCAACAGAACCTCCCGCAAATGCTGTCTTTTTCTCCAATTTTCGAAGTTATTCATCGTGAAAAATAATAATGATGCACACAAGATAAAATTGTTTTGTTGACTGATTTTGACAGCTGTCAAATGTACCTTCAAAATGACATATATATAAAGTTCGAGCTTTCACGATATTTGTTAGTACGGACATCCACCGTCAAATTCCGGTTTTTAAGTTGTACACCCAATATGTTTCCACCGGAGATTCAGCTGTGGCGAGACTTATAAATCTAGTCATTAAATCCTAACCGTTTCCACTGACTGAAAGAGATTTATTTTTGACAGAAAATGTCATAAGCGGGATAATGAAAGTTAATCTTCCTTTTCTTCTTAATATTTATCTTCCATTTTGTTTTTTTTTTTTTTAAACGACATCTAATGGTATTTGTCAAAATTAATTGGTACCACCTAGTCGAAAATAGAAAAAATCACTAGCCCTGTTGAGGTTTATACAAATGTAAATTTATTTTTGTATGGTAAATCAAGTGATTTATTGCGAGATTTAAAGCTAAATTTCGATACAGTCATAATTCACCACATGTGGCAATGTTTATGATCGAGCGTATTCGCGTTACGATATGCGATGCTAATCGCTACTTGTGACAAGCTATACGAGTACTTGTGGAAGTGTTTATGATACAGCAATTTGACGAAAAGCGATTTAGAGCGACGAGAATTTACAACCAAAAATTTTTGAAACAGAGTAACGAATCCCTTTACTTTTGTTTGAAATAACTATTTTGATTACAGCTTTTAGGCATTATTCTAAGGTTTTCAGCATTATTTGTCTTTGGTGACCCCTAGTAAAATTTTTCATAGAATATTTTTGTGAAACACATTAACCCATTTTTGGAAAAAGCGGTCAAAAACCCATAAAAACATGTTATAATTGCTTAAGATGTTCTAAAAAATTGTTCCTTGAGTGATTTCATGGTGACCTTGGAACAACAAGTTTTAACCAAAATTAAGTTTTAGAGTTTTAGAGAAGGATGAATTTTAGAAAATACGTTTCTTGTGGGTTTTTTATCTAAAAAAAAACAATAAATATTTGATTAAATGTACAAGGTACTATTTTCTCATATACATTTATTCAAGGCAAAAAATTTGATATATCGCACGAGCTGTTCCGAGCATTTTATAGGTCGAAAGTCAATAAAAGCCGCAGCAATTGCATAAAACGGATTTTGCATAAATGACCTTCGAAAAATTTCAAAAAATCTCTCAGCACACTTTTTTGAAATCTACTTTCAGATTTTCAGAAGTCTTGGTCTGAGTCTTGGACATTGAGCCTTAGTCTTGGTTTTGATATGGACCCGTTTACATTTTACATTACGCAAATCTTAATTTTGGTAATTAGCATTTGAATTTTTTCTCGCATAAAATTATAAAAACGACATTGCATAACATAGTTGATGACCCCTCCCACCCCACACTTCGTAACAAATCGTCCGACCCCCCTTTCCCCCTTGCGCGTTACGTAATATGTGAACGGCCCTTATTCAGTCTTGTTCGTGGTGTTGGGCATTAAGTCTTGGCCTCGGTTTTGGGTCTCATACCCGTTTCCTTAAATAAACGGATACCTGGGAATCCCGAGTTTTTTGCTATTTGATGACTTGACAATCGCTGATAAAGTATGTTTTGTGCAAGGAGATTTTCTTAATCCGGGCTATGATTGATATTCGAAGATACCATCCATTTTTATTCCTTTATATCATTAGAAAAAATATTGGTCTTCACTTTTCATATGCATCACACTGATTCGAACCCTACAATATTTGCACTACAGTTTCCATAATCATTCTTAAAATAAGGTAGAATTTTTTCGGCAAATAATTTTTTTAAATCAATACAGTACTTCCCAAACTTACAAAACTACAACTTGACATCTACATTTTTTGATATTTTGATTTAAGTATACAGAAACATGAGGTTCTACGCCTCAGTCTAGTCGGTTTTTTTAAAAGGCTGTCTCCATCAAATTTTATATAAGAAATAAAAAGCAGAAAACTTTAAAATCTCATAAAAAAATCGAATTTCAAAAAACTTGTAAAGCGTTTTTCTCAAAACAATAAAAATGTAGATGTCTAGATGTAGTTTTAACCCGACGATATGAACAAAGACAAAATAATCTCTCAGTATCACTTTGTATAATGAGTAAAGATTAAAGTAATTTCTAGGTATCACTTATTGCTCTAAGCATCGCTAGTGTCTAACTGCAGCTTATGTTGTATTCCCAAGCACTTTGTCGCTGTTACGCGAAAACGTGGCTTAAAGAAGTTTTTCTTCTTTGCTTTCGTATTTAATGTGCCGATTTTCTTCTTCAAGTTTTCTATCAGTTTTTTATTTTTTTCTATTTCATTTCTTTTTTGAGATGACAAAACTTTCTTTTGGCGACTGCACAAGTTTTTAGCATGAAAAATTGCACAAAAAAAAAAAAAAGGCTGTAGAAAACTTGAGGCAAGTAAATCAAAGTGAAATCTGAAATTTGTGCGCTTCTTCGGAGTCTTTAATAAAGATTTCCCGTAAGTACAAAACTTAAAAGTCATTTAGTGATTTCAGTGTTCAAAGAAAGAAAAACTGCAACTAAAAGATTTTCATTTTCAGTTTTTAATAAATGCAAAATTTGGTTTATTGTTTTTTATGTTCCACAACAATCCCATCGTTTTTCAAACAAAATGTTACCTCACAGCTTTTAAAGGGGGCTACTTTTTTCTTTATGCAAATTAGTGCATTTTCCTTTTTTACATTTAGGGTTTTTTCTTTATTCAGTGTTGGCACCTTTTAAAAGACTTTTTTTTTGTATTTTTTGTTTAAAATTTTTCTACTTGAGTTGCGTTTCTGAACCAACCAAACAATTTTATGGGCAACATTTCTGTTGCTGTTGCTGTCTGTCTTATGTTGCTGCCTGCGCTATGAGGCGGCGGCTTCTTTAAGGTTGGTATTTTTTTACACTGTTTGGTGTATACTTTGTATTTCTTACAACTATTAAATATCATTATTATCTTGCGTTTTTGTTGCTGTAGCTGTTTACGTTATTGTTATAGTTGTTTTTGTGGGTATTGTTGTTGTTCTGCGTAAATCTCAAAAAAAAAAATTACACCCATAAATTGAACGGTTTAAGATTAAGCTTTTTTTGAATATTTTTTTATTTTTTTTTATTTTTAGTTTCACTTTGCAACTGGCTTATATTTCAAGTCATGTGAACATTTTTTTTATATTGATCTTAAAGTTTCATAATTTGTTTCATTTGTGTTACATGTTTTTGTTCATTAAGTTGTTAAAAGTTAGCATATTCAATTAGTATACTTAATTTGTAAGTTATATTACATGAATACTAAAGTTTGTACACTTTTGAAGGAGTTTTTTCAAACAGTAGCTACAAGTAACACCTCCAACAAATTTCAAAGATGTTTTACTCTTCCCATGTAGATTGATAGTTTTTCTTTGGCATGTGTCAAAAATACTCGTTCACAAAATAATTACTTCTTCAAAGTCGGACTTATTTGTTTTTAACAAGAAATTATGCTCTGTAGACATGATTTTATTTCGGGTGTAAGATATCGATATAGTTTAAAAATGGTTTTAAAGACAAAGACTAGTACTTCCTACAAACATTTCAAGTTTCATAGTCCCAAACTACACTGATTTACATAAATTCAAAAATGCCACAAATTGTTTTTTTTTTTTTTTTTTGTACTTTTAGTTTAGGATATCTCAAAAACCATACGCAATAGAGCAATTCTAAGGCCGTATTCGGAATCACCATCTCCAAATATGTACATCGAAAATTACTGTTTGTGGTTATATCTGTGAGATTAAAAACAATTAAAAATAAAAGCCGTAAAAATTTAATATCTCCTTATGCGGACAACCTAGGATTTTCGATCGGACTTAGAAAATTCAAGATGTCGAAGATGACTGACAGTTGATTTTTGAAAGTTTTGTTCACCATTTTGTATTCTCCAACTTGAATTTTGTAAATCCGACTTCGGATTCGTGATCAGCAAACTCATTAATTTCCATATACCAAATTTCAAAAAAATCTGATGATTTTGAAAAATTTTGTACGCCATCTTGAATCCGCCATTTTGAATTTTGTAAATCCCATTCCGGATTCATGATTAGCGACCCAAAAAACCCCCGTGCAAAAAATTTGGTTCACATTAGTTTATTTTTAAATAAAGTCCACCATAATGAATTTTTGACCGCCATATTGGAACGGCCATGTTGGGTTTTGTTGAAAACATGATATTTTTGATAAAGTATATCTGGCCTGGCCAAACATTAAATACCCTACACAGCAGTATTTTGAAAATTTTGCTTATATGGGAAGTGCCACGCCCTCTTGTCCGAATTCACCCAGTTTTTTCTCAGAGTTTGAATTTATAGTTCTAAGCATTTGAGTGAAATTTGGTTGGATTATCTCAAAAAATGTTTTCAACATAGCGTTTTGAACCTTTTGCTTATATGGGAGGTGCCTCGCCCTCTTATTCGATTTTATCCAGTTTTTGCTTAAAGCTTGTATTCATAATTCTTAGTGTCTGAGAATAATTTAGTTCGATTATCTCAAAAAACGCTTTCAGTATAGCGTTTTAAAGCTCTTGCTTATACGAGAGGTGCCACGCCCTCTTATCTGATTTTGTCCAGTTTTTGTTCAAAGCTTGCGCTTACAATTCGTAGTATTTATGTGTATTTTGGTTGTATTATCGTGAAAAATACTCAAAAAATTGCATTTTGAATATATTTTTTGTATGGGTGGTAGAAGTGTCTGTTGACCGATTTCACTCATTTTCAATCCCCCGAGCTAACTTTGACGACGGAAGCTGTGCACCAAATTTCATTGAATTATCTTGCTTAGTTTTCCCAAAAAATGTATTTCCACACACAGCCAGCCAGTCACCCAGCCAGCCAGCCACCCAGCCAGCCACCCAGCCAGACAGACGGTCATAGCTATATCGCCTCAGAAGGTGGCGCTGATCAAGAATATATATACTTTTCTATATCTGCCACGCCTCCTTATCTGCGTTACAAACGGAAGGACAAAGTGAATATACCCTGGGTGTAGGGTATACATAAAAATAACGCAAAATCATGATAGTGGGGACACATGACGGAGGGGACATTTCATGAATAATTGAGCATTACGCACACAAAGCAAATTGCCAACTCTTGCTACCGGGCACAATCGACTTACTCTTCATTTCACAATGATGATGCCCCAAAAAAATTTAACTTCTTTGACCATGACGGAGGGGACACCGACTTTTTTCGCCTACTTTTGTCATTTTGTTTCGACCGCAGCAAGTGCATGGGAACATTTGGAGAGAATTCCTTTGTTGGGCATGGTTTCTGTATTGATGGATTTGAAAAAAAAACCCATCGCGGAAGCCCTCCAAGTCTAACGCGGCGGAATAACCACGGTTACTAAGAATCACTACGGAACATGAAAAATGCGTGGGACAATAGTGATAATGCCAGCCGCGAGGATAATAATAATGCCATCGGAGGGTCAGAATTGGGCTTGCTTCACGAAAAAAGCATCTGTTCTTATGGAACTTAAAAATGTCCGCACGCAGAACATCAGTGGAATATTGTAATTGGCTAAATCGAGCGTGTAAAAAATCGAGATTGGCAAAAGGGTTATTTTCGGTAGTTTTCATGCGATTAAACCTTATCAGGACTTCTTTTTGATTCCGGGATGTATGTACATTACTAAAAATGTTAATTTTGAGACAATGTCATGGTGCGATAAGATAATTATCTAAGATAATTTAATTAAATTTTGTACACTGCCTCCGCTGCTAAAGATAGCTCGTGGGATTATAAATGAGCGAAATCGGTCAACGGACACACCTACCGCTCATACAAATAAAACGTTTGAAATGAATTTTTATGAGCATTGCTGACGATAATGCAAACAAAATGCTCATAAATACCAGAGATGATAGGTGCAAGCTCTGAGCAATAACTAGGTGAATTTGCACTGGTCGGAAAATCAAAAAGGTGGTCAAAATTCGAAAAATAAAGTTGTTGTTTTAGCACTTTCAATTGTTGGTAATGGTCGAATATTATCTACTTTGCTCCTTTCAGTGGTCAGAAAGACCTCTGTGACTAAAAAACTCTTCTCGTTTGAGTTTGAAGTTCACCTATTCTTGTGAAGCCCTTTTTTTTTTTTTTTAATATAAAGCGTCTCTGTAAACAAGTAGAAAAAATAGCTTCTGTTCATCTTTTTGCAATGTAACGAAATGAAGTCTCTCAGTGAAGGTTTATTTAATATGTTTCTCAAATCCAAAGCGTTTTATCTCGTTCACAGTTTATATAAATAGGCAACTGTTTCGTGAAAAATTATACACAAAAAAAATTGTTGAAGTAGTTTTTAATATGATTAATGTTACAGCATCCACGATCATCCGTCCAGTTTCTACATGCATCTTATTCAGGATACATTTTTCTACAAACCTGTAAAAAAATTAGCTGCCCGGAAGTGCCCGCGAGAAAGTTATTAGGAATTTTGTAAAGTATTTCATTTTCGTAATAATTGATCCCAGAAACAAAACTTTTGTAGATAAAGATGCTGTTCAGCATATTATGCCCGAAATTTTGGATGTGCTATCTTGTGTTACAAAAATTAGTTTCATATTTCCAATAAGCGACCTCAAAAACCCCAATAACTCACTTCTTATTGATTAATATAGTTTTACACTAAACTGTTCGTCATTGTGGATCCGCCATTATGTATTTCGTAAACTAGATTTCAGACTCGTTATAAGTAACATCTGAAACTCCCATGTACCGCTTTTGGTGGTAATAAATGCAGCTTAGCAGTATTTAGTCCACCATTTTGGATCCGCCATTTAGTTTTTTTGAAAATAGATTTCAGATTCGCAATCAGCATCATCACAAACCTCAAATTACCAACTTTCGTGAGAATATAAGTATTTGGTTAAGCATTATTTGTGCACCAATGTGGATACGCCATTTTGTTTTTTTAAAAATGGATTTCGGGTTCGTAATCATCATCGCCAAGAACTCCTTATTACCGACTTTCAGAATTTTGGCAGCTTTTTCAATTTTCCGGCCACTGTGGGGCGTGGTACCTCCTATAGAATTAAAAGTCTCAAAATGCTTTAATTAAAGTGTTTTTAAAAATAACACAGGCGCACAAAAAAAAAAGTACCATGCGCGAAAGATCAGACCACCTGAACTTTATGTTTTCAGGGTCGCTGAATCCGAATATAGTGCCAGAATAGCGAAGTTGGTTTGCGTTTTTTCAGATATCAACAATAATGCTGAAAATAAGAGATCTGACACTATATTCGGGTTCAGCGACCCCAAAAATATAAGGTTCCGGTTGTCTGATCTTTCGCACAGAGTACTTTTTTTTTTTTGGCCTGTGCACAGAACTACAAAAAAAAAATTCCCTGCGCGAACGATCAGACCACCTGAACTTTATGTTTTCGGGGTCGCTGAGTCCGAATATGGTGTCAGAATAGCGGAGTTGGTTCGAGTTTTTTCACAAATCAGTAATAATGCTGAAAAAAATCTCAAATTTCTCAGCATAATTGTTGATTTCTGAAAAAATGAGAACCAACTTCGCTGTTCTGGCACCATATTCGGATTCAGCGACCCCGAAAACATAAAGTTCAGGTGGTCTGATCTTTCGCGCAAGGTACTTTTTTTTTGTGGGCCTGTGTAATCCAACCAAATTTCACTCAGACACTAGGGATAGTAAATGCAAGGTGTGATCAGAAGTTTTCAAAATGATATATGTAGTGCAAACGTTTTTTGAGGTAATGTTATAAAAATTTACGCAGATGCTAAGGATAGTAAGTGGGAACTCTATATGTGTTGAATACGTTCCCAAGAACATACGGAGCAATTTGCAGCGCTATTTCAAGTGCTGCTTTATGCTCTTTGGGTTATGGGTTCAATCCCGTTTTTTTGTATTTTTCATCGAACAAAATTGAATTCCTAAACTGATAAAAAGAAAACCTCGATACTCAAGTATCGCAATCTAATCAACATTATGATATCCCTAAGCTGCGACGCAATGCGAAAGCCTCTACACACAAAATTGTTGTCAATTTCAGCGACGCATTAATGAGCTATTTTGTTGTTGTTGTTGTTTTCCGCTTATTCTGCGGCTGCTGCAACTGATAACAGGTTGCAGATGTTGCTGATGCTGATGCCAGCAACTTCACTCTTGCTAAATAATATGTTTTTTTTTTTGTATGGAATGCTGTTACTGTTTTTGTTTTTTGTCAGTCAGCACAATTGTCTGTTGCAACAACTTGTTTTGTTGCATTTTGAACCACAAAAACAAAAAAGACTTTCAGTTGTAGTAAAAATTTTCGTTGTTGTTGTAAGCATATTTTACAAGTAACTTGCACTTTTACTTGCAATTTCTGTTTATTGCTGCGCTATTTGTATATGCGCCGCAAGTTATTGCAATTGCTGTTGCTGCCGCTGCTCATTTGTTGGCTCTGCAACTTGCAATTAAATGCGTCTGTAAGTCATCATTTAAACTCCTCAACTCTCATTCTTTTAAAAACGCATAAATTTTATGATTTGATTTTTCTTTATAAAATTATTTATGATATGCTTCTGATATTTTTATTGTCTATCATCATACACTAAAAAAAAAAAATGTTTTTTCAACAAAATTCTAAGAAAAATATTGTTTTTTTTTAAAATTTTTTTAATTAGCGCATAACGTATAAAGTCATATGTTTTGACTACAGCCCACTATAGTTCTAAGCTCGTAAACTTTTAAAGATGCAAAGAAATTTTATATGAAATTTGCAACATTTTTTGCATTAGGTGTGGCTGCGCAAATACAAAAAAAAAATGCCACAAATAAAAATCAAACCTTAATTTGTTTGGGAAGTGAAATTCCAAACGATATCAATTTGCGCACGCGCGCCACTCTCCACTCTCCAATGATGCATACGCGACGCAGCGCACCGCACGCAAATCGCAAACTTTGCGAAGTGGAAGAATTTAATGGACGGGATTTGAGGAAACAAGGTTTGTCTCGACTTGATTCGTTTGATAAAATATGCACATAACTTACGTATGTTATTCACAGAAGGTATTAATTTTGTATTTTTGATTGATTGAGCTTAAGCCTTAACATCCATTTAAGTACATTAAGGAAAAGTTTTTTTTATTTTATTTCAGATTTTAGTCAGTTGATGAGCTAACGATGCGAAAGCGAAAGTCATAATGATTTTTTTGTTATTTAGAAAATAAGATGAAGCTGTTGATTTTCAAATTAATGAAGTAAGATGCGCTTTGCTGCTGCACACTTCCTGTTTAACATTTAATTGTTAGGTTTGAAAAGTGATTTCCTTCTCAAAAAATCTCGTGTGTGTTATCAAACAAGATTATAATTAAAAACTGATTGAGCGAAAATATTTAAAAAAAAAATACAAAAACCTAGATAAAATACGATGAACAACTTCATTTTAGTTGGGTTTGTCGTATTTTGGCACTTAAAAAACGAGCTTGGAAAAATTCTCATAACCTCGGCTCCTATGAGCCAATTACAATTTTTTTTTTAATTGTGCAGATTATATTAGGTTTAAACTGCCATAAGTTCTATTTCATTGTTAGACCAGTCAGATTATATTCTTGCACTAATTCATAAAACCTATACCAATTTTGCCCTGTTCAACATATCAAAATGGGTTCTCCCAATTTTTCCGAGAAATTATGTAAATTGGAGTTTTCCCCGTGAAGTACGAAGTAAAAAATTTTGATGCTTACGATTTTAGTAATATTTGATTATGTTATACCTATATATGTCCTTGACCCAGATACAAAATATTATTAAATATAAAGTCTGGTTAACGAGCAAGAGGACTTCAAAAATTTGACTAATCGGCAGGAATGCGTTACTTTGAATCAAATTTTAAAATCCTCTAACTCGTAAACCAGACTTTATACTGTAAAAATATTTTGTATCTGAATCGAAAACATATATAGGTATAACATAATCAAATATTACTAAAATCGGACACATCAAAATTTTTTATGTACCCGGTACTTCACGGGGAAAACTCCAATTCACATAATTTCCCAGCAAAATTCGGAGGACTCATTTTGATATGTTGTTCAGAGCAAGATTCTCTATTGATTTGTATAGGTTTTATGAAGTTTGGAATTAGTGCAAGCCTCACATATATAAATATATAGCCAGCATCTAATTTAACTGGGACTTATCTTGTAAACATATTATTCGAAAATTCTGAAAAAATTAAAAAAATTTCAATCTGAAATATCTAGAAAAACGCAGTTTTTTTATTCAAAATTTTTATTTTACAGAACACATATGACTACCTTTGAGATACATATGTATATGAACAATTAACGAAAACTTTTATTGTTTTTTGGAACAGATAATGATTTACATTATTTTGCTACCAACAAGCATGTATCAGATGGCATTGTTAGTGTGAGTTTACTGTTAAGTGTATTTATGTAAAACACCAACAAATTTACAAAAACAATAGTTTTCGTTACGAGTTTTGAAACCCACCAAGGTCATCCTCCTCAGATTTGTTTGCCGACATCCAGAAGAACTTACTAGAATACTACAATATATTTAACCTTTATCATAGATTTGTTGAGAGTCACATTAAAACTTTTGCATGTGCTTTGTTTTCTTTTTGCTGTTATTAAAAACTCTACTCTAACGGTTAAATATAGCATGCTCAGTAAGTACTTCTGGATGTCAGCAAATTCGCCTGATGAAGATGACCTTGATGGGTCCCGAAACGCGCAACGAAAACCATCTTTCGAAATGTTTTTGTTTTTCTTCATACATTTTGCCTTGCTTTTGTAAGTTTGTTAGTGTTTTACATAAACACACTGAACAGTAAGCACAAACCAACAATGTCATCTGATCAATGCTTGTTGGTAGCAAAATATTTAGCGAAAATGTTTGGTTTTTTGTAGAAGGAATAACGCTCTTTTTTCTATCAAAAATTTTAAAGAACAAGGCCCACAAATCAAAAAACCAGTTTCGGAAAAAATAAAAGAAAGTGTGAAGTCAAATTGATTAAAGCACCATGCCAAACGGTGATGATCGACCGATAAGTTGGTTCGTTTTCACGCAGAATCAGTCAGGTGTATTCATTTTACCCTTTTAATTTAAGGATCTATAAACTATTAATCTATACGGCAACACGCACCTTTAAATAGTTTTCTCAGTGATTCCAGTAGTTTCATCTACACTAAGATCGAGCTTTCCTAAGCACACTATCTCGTCATATCTGGTCACGGTGCTGAAATCAGCAGTTTAAATAAAATTTTTCTGAACTCGAAAAATTATTTTGTCTGGCGCTTCTTTGACTCAAAACTAATAATTTTTTTATATTTTTGACCTAAGTTGTCCCTGCCCATTTTTTCTGCCGACATATTTCGGTTTTTTAACACAATTTCGATTGGAAAAACGGATTTTACTCAAAGCCAAGGCGTCTTACGAAAAAAGTGTATAAAGGCATAAAAAATGCTTAACATTGTCTAAGGAATACTTACGTGTAAATTTTTTCAGTATTTTTTGGGACATTTTATAATTTTTCAAAAAATGGTAAAAAAAAAAGAAATTAAAAAAGTTTAAAAAAATTGTGAAAAAACTCATACGTATTTTCTGGACGATGCTAAGCATTTTTTGCCTAATACACTTTTTTCGTAAGACGCCTTGGTTTTGAGTAAAATCCGTTTTTCCGATCGAAAATGTATTAAAAAACCGAAAAATTTCGGCAGAAAAAAATGGACCGGGACAACTTGGGTCAAAAATATGAAAAAGTTGTAAGTTTTGAGTTAAAGAAGCGCCAGGCAAAATAATTTTTCAAGTTTTCAAGTTCATCAAAATTTTATTTAAACTGCTGATTTCAGCACCGGTAGGTGCTTATGTTTACTATTTATTTACTCGTTGTTGTTATAATTTGGTTGTTACTACTATGAATAAGTGGCATGTTAAAGACTAAGTTCTTCTATGCAAACAATTTAAATCAATAAATAAATAAAATAAATAAATAAATAAATAGCAATTGATTTGTACGGTACAAAGCAACCCAAAATATCTGGTTATTGTTCTTATTGCCTTACTCGTTTTATACTACATTTCCATCGGAGATTTAGCTGTGGCGAGATCCATAAATCTTTTCGTTAAATCCTACCCATTTTCACTGCCCGAGATTTATTTTTGACAATAAATGTCATAAGCGGAACAATTAAAGTTGTTCTCCTTTTCTTCTTAATATTTATCTTCCATGTGCTTTTTTGTAAGGACATTTAATGCCAATTGTCAAATTTAAGGAGTGTTACTTGGTCTGAAAAACCCAAAATTGAGATTTATACGAAGACTTAAAATAAATCTCGTCAGAAGTAGATTTGTTTTTTTATGGTAAGAAACGAGACTTAGAGCTAAGACTCCAAGCAGCTATAAATCACCTCATATGCATTTATCATGTTCTCTTATTTGTTCTCTTGATTTTTTGGGTCTTCCTCTGCTTCCACTACCCTAACGATTCCACCAAAGTGCTGAGTTCTTCAGGATCGTATGTCCATATATTGTTAAAGTCCCTTCATGGTCCCCGTCAAGGCATAAGCATGATTGGTATTCAGATAAAGCTTGCGATTTGACATCGTCTTATCAAATCACAACCCTGCTAAGGCCAAGCGACGTCACTTTTTTTTTGTTATCAAAACTTCAATAACTTTTAATTTCGATTTAAAATGTCAATTAATGAATGTTACCGGATTACTCAATAACGCCACACCCTTTCGTTTCCGGAAAATGTAGATGCGTAGATAGATAGTAAGCAATTATTGCGTTACACAAAAACTTTTTCGTTTATTATTGTTTCCTATTTTTTTCTTTATCATTTATTTATTTCGCTGATAAGCAACAATTCAATAATCATTACGAAATTGACGTATTTTTTATGACTGATATAAATTGCCTTTTTTTGTTTCATTGCTGTCCGGAGAAAACCAAAATGTTTGTAACCAAAAAAGGTAACCAAAAATGATAAGATTTTAACGTCATTTTACCTACTATTGTTGGAGAAAGAAAATACTTTTTTTTGAAAATTTCAATGAAATATACGTTCAAAAATGTTCGTTATCAGCAGTGCGCCAGGTTAATTGCGTAGGTCGTAATTATTTGTTTTTGAATTGTAGCAATACAATCAGAAAGAAAACCTTCTAACGGCACTAAAACTTAATTGTTGACATAAAATTCTTTCGAATTGCATTGCATGCGATTTTTTCTTTCTATAGACCATTAAGAATTTTATGATTCTAACTATCAGCGCAAATAAAAATATCACAAAGTAGTACATTTGACAAAATTGGGCCACTTTAAATGTTGTTGGCCTAATTGACTCATTGTAATTACCTTTTATTGATATATTTATGTACATATTATTGACATTATATAGGAGCTTAGTTCATTGACAAAAAATTTCGAGAAATTTCTGTTATTCTACAAATAATTTTATTAGGCTTCAAGAAATACTTAAGACTTAAGAGTAATGCGTAAAGAATGTAGGTAATAAAAATGCAATGAATAAGGAACAACAAAAAAATGTCTATCAGTTGGCCGTCAAATGACAAGTGTTTTTAGCGAATACATTCATTCGTCATTCATATTTTCCATCCTTACACAGAGCGAAGAAAAAAAGCATAACTTGAGTTGCTAAATAAGTTTCTACCACGTTCGTGAGTGTTTTAACTTCGTTTCGTTGCTGATTTGGATTTAACAACGCTCCAAGATCATATTTGTATGGTGCGTTGCTAAATCACTCACTGGCTGCCAAGCGTTGTTAAATCCAAATCAGCAACGAAACGTGGTCAAAACACCACGAAACGTAGTAAAATCCAAATCAGCTACGAAACGTAGTCAAAACACTCAAGAACGTGGTAGAAGATATTTTCCAAACAAGTAGATTTTCAGTCAAACTCACAATAATGATGGCAGTGGCTGAGTTCGTTAACGTCTGCATCTATCACACGACATAGTCCAGGTTCAAATCTCCCCAATACAAAACAAAAAATATTTATTTAAAGCAAAAATTGAAAATTAAAAAAGTTAATAATATCACTTTCATTGTTATTGACAGGAAATAATTTAAAAAATATATTTTTTTTGTATTTTATTTAGCAACGCTCATTGTTAAATCACTCACGAACGTAGTTGAAACTCATTTACCAACGCTCGTTGTTAAAACCATACTAAAAATTTGGGTCGCAACGTTTTTAAAGTAACCACGTTTCTGCCACTTTTGACAATGTTCTTTTCTCTGTGTACGCAAACGAAGATGAAAATTACGTTTTGTCTTTTTTTTCGTCTTGTTTTCTTCAGCTGAAGATCGAACGTTTACGTCTTAGATAATAGTGCAAAGGCTAGAATAGATCGACGGAACTCATCTCCTTACCTTAGCTGTTTGGTATATTCTCAACTTAAGCATCAAAAATACATACACATACTATATATATACATGGGGAAATCTCAGCAACTTTTGAGGCGGTGCAGCGGATTGTTTGGGGCTTTCAGGATTTTTAACATGGTTGTTTAGGACGTAAGAAAAACTGCATCCCGTTGATGTGCCTCCGGTAGATCGCTAGATACGGGTCTCTCAAGTTGTGTGAACGGTTTTTACCCGAAATCTGGTAGTTCTCGGTTTCATGCTTCTGGAGGCGATTGTTTTTTTGCAATATTCCCCATGAACTATTATTACTTAATGTTATGAATAAAAGATTTGGGAAGATGATCGAATGGCGATTTTTCATGCGTAATTGCGTCTCAAAAAATGGTATTGGGCACAACAACCCTGGAGCACAAAACAGCCTCATACCTTGCGTGGTAATTGGATCTAGGGCCAATTAATACGTTAAAAAATCGCCCCCCAGTACAAACTTGAACAATGGCTGGTATGTGGGGAAATCTCAGCAAATGTAACTTTATCGAAAAAAAAAAACAAGTTATTTTTCAAACATGTGGCACCCTATTTTGGACCGCAAATTATCAAATTTAGATATATTAGAAGTATTTTTCTACAAACAATTACTTTCTTTCGAGAAAGTCTGATTCGCTAAATTCAGTACATCACCCTCGAAAAATGATTTTTGAAGATATTGGGGAAGGCGACCGAAAAAAGCCAGTAACGTTGGCTGAAAAATACTTCTAACATTTCTAAAACTGATAATTTGCGGTCAAAAAAAGGGTGCCACATTTTTGAAAAATTATTTTTTTTTTTTGGAAAAAGTCACACTTGCTGAGATATCCCCATATTTATATAGAGTGTGTTAAAGTGGACTCGTTTAGTAGCATCATACTACCACAGTGCTTTCCCAACTTATTATGTACATTATCGCGTTCAGTTAGTAGTAATTCACAGTAAGTTAAAAGAAAAATTTTCTTAACTGAAAATTTAATACATAGATATACATTAGTCTGTATTTATTTACTTTTACATTTAGAAAATTATAGCATTATGGTTTTGTAAGCACCAACTTTCGTTTAATAAACAAGTAGCGACGACAATCTCAATGATCCTACCTACCTTCTGTTGTTCAACTGCCCGCAGACACCTGCTAGTCTGACAAGATTTTGACGTCTATAAAAAATAAATCATTGATTCTGCTTTGTTTTATTTTATTTTATAACTATGATTTGATTAACTTTTTTTTATTTTCGTAAAAGAAAAAATGGTTTTTCAAGTTTTACAGGCTGCAAGTGAAATTCCTTTGCGCACGCCTGCCGTGCCAATTTGGCTGCTGTTGCTGCAGCTGAGTCTCTCTGTGACAAAGCGAAAAGTGGCTTTGGCCAAAAGTGTAGTTAAGACGGATTTCTTTATATTGCAGCTACCATTTTAATTCAGCTTAGTGTACTTTTTTTTCAAATGATTTTAACTTAAGCCATTTATAGGCATTCCATATTTGTATGACGGGTTTTTATCAAAAAAAAAAAAAATAAAAAAATAATATACGAGTACCAATATTCAGTATTACCTACTTATTCGTTTTAGAGTAAATCAATACCTAAATGCATGCTGCTGCATGTAAAAAGGAAGTGCATTTTTAGAGCACCATAAAGTCATGTGACTAGAGTTAAGGTTTGGTTCATTATTTTAATGAGCTTGCTCTGCGAAAGAAATGAAAACGCTATAAAAAGCAAGATCTGTGAAAAGAAAGCCTGAACATGATTTCGGTTCAGGATCTTAAGCTGCTAAAAAGCAATATTAACACAAAATTCAAAATCAAATTTTAGTAAAATTTCAGCTCAGTGATTGTTTTGATAACTCCAGAAATAAACATGGTAATATGAACCGAAAAAGAAAAAGAAATATGCACTAAATAAAAATATTTTTTATCAAAATTATTGCTTCAGAAAACTCAAGTTTTCTGTTTTGTGTTTTCAAAAACAAACGTATGTAAGCCCCCAATATGGGACTCGATCGTTAAATGGGAATTTTCGGCTGTTGAACGCCCGCGGTCAGCAAAACTCCATAACATGCTTAGAATTGTCCGAGAAATACGTGTGAATTTTACAAAATTTTTTTGGACATTAAAAATTTTTTTATTTTTAAATTTTTATATATTTTCAAAAAATTTTAAAATATCTCTAAAAAATTCTGAAAAAATTCACATATATTCCTGGGCCAACTCTAAACATTTTATGCCAAGTACACTTTTTTCGTACGATGCCTCACTTTTGAGTAAAAAAAGAGTTTTGCTGACCGCGGGCGTTCAACAGCCGAAAATTCCCATTTAACGATCGAGTCCCATATTGAGTGTTTAGAAACTTTATCCATTTTACAGTCAAGTTCAATTTTGCGTAAGGAAATTTTTTTTGGAAAATTGATATTTTGTGAGTTATGGTCGAAAAACTAAAAAAGACCGAACATTTTACATCAAAACACCAATTTTGTGAAATTTTTTCACATAGTTTGTTAGGAAAAGTTATTTGTTGGACATTTAGCTACAATTCTAGCAAAATAAAAAAACGGTTTCTGAAATAGTACACGAGCTATTTATCGGAAACTGAGGAGTCTCGGACAAAAACTTTCGAGTTCGATAAATACTGTAATGTAGCTAACTTTGCAAAGCCCATTGGGGGTTTTACTCAGCTATAGTAGGGCTGTCGTCCCAGTATAGCCAAGTCTAGTCGCTATTAAATTATTTTAAAATTGTTGCACAGTGTTGGGGGCCGTTCACATATTACGTAACGCATTCGAACAATTTTTACCCCCCCTCCGCGGTCGTAACGCAACGTAAAAAAACGCACAAGAACCTCCCCCCCTAGTAATTTTTTGCCGCATAAAATTATAAAATCGACGTTACGCAACGTAGTTGATAACCCCTCCCTCCCGCTTGTAACACTTCGTAACAAAACGTTCGACTCCCCTCCCCCTGGCACGTTACGTAATATGTGAACGGCTCCTTATCTCCTCTCGGAGCATAGCATCTCCAACCATACTTGTCCACGCCGAATAACTAGTATGTACATTTAATTCTGTCCAACATTTCTTCGGTGCATTGTTATACCGATTGTTTTCACAATTTTGTCGGATGACAGCGTTATCTGCTATCTTGTAGGTGGCAATACGTTACTAAAAACTTAATAAAACTTTCAAAGTGGCTCAGAAGGAAACGTTTCAATATTAGCATGGTAAAAATTACCAAACAGGATGGTAAAAATTATTAAACCCAAATAAATTTTTTTTTTTTAACTATTAATATTAAAAACTAAGAAAAATAATTAAAACAAAAAAAAAAAAACAAGTAAAATTAAATAAAAAGCAGTTAAAATTGAAAAGAAATAATAATTTTAGCACAAATAAATAAATCTAGCATTTTTAGTTTTCACCGAAGTATCGATTTCTGTGCAAAATGTCATAACCAACTTTTCTTTATTTTAAAGGGTTTTTCTTTACCTAGGTAGCTAGCTCTCAGTGCGATTTAGAAGTTGGAAATATTGTATGTATATCTTTGTCCCGAGATAGAAGACATGACAGAGTTTACTATGACAGATTTTGTAAGATTTTTCCCAACATACCTATTAAAGTACCTATAAATTGCGATTCATGAAAAATTTTATAAAATTCGACTAATTATATTTTGCGATTTTCTAACATAACAGAAATAAATTATTAATTTATTGAGCTTATATCTTAATCTTTCTTTTTTTTTTTTAATTACAAAAACATGATACATATCTGACTTCAAGCATAAAATTTACTATTTTACTACATCTTTTATCATTGCAAATTACTCTTGCTGAAAATTTACTACAAACGTGGTGTTTTCTTTCAGTTTTGAATGGATTTATTTTGTTATTGTTGTTTTTTGCACAGTGATTACTTTTGTGCTGTTCCCAACTCTTAGCTTTTTTATTGTTCGCTTTTCAGTAACTTTGATTTGTGTTTCATTTTGTATTCTTCATGTTTTATTTGATTACTTGGATTATGATGTTTTGCTTTTTTTTTCCTTTTATAACACTGCTGCATATCAAATTTCACCATGACCGTTGGTCAAAGTCACGTCATGGAAGCAACGTACTTGTGGTGGCTAAGTATTCGTTCATAAGCCAGTTACAGATAATGGTGCTTGCTCAAAGTATCCTGCATTAGGTACTTTTACCTACTACTTGAAGCACAGTTTTACTCACTTTTTAAATTTTAGTTTTATATAACAATACTAAGTAGTGCCTTTGCTGATATATAGAAGAATTATAGTTTGGTTTTGTTTCACACGTAATTGTATTATTTTTATGTTTAAATGTATATTTCGAATCAATTTGTTTTGAAGCATTAAACACGTGTTGTTTTGAAGAGCTTTGTTTAAAGTATAGTTTTGCAAAACTATATATCGAAGAAGTAAATATTTTGTAGCTCCATTAATAAAATTATTTCGCGCATTTTTTGATATTTGTTCTTATGTGAAGAATATTATGGCTATCACTACCCACTATTGATAACTACTGGGGTTTTCTTTATGAGTGTTCAGATACTTTACATTACTAGTTTTTTCGAACAGTTTCATTATTCATACAGCATTCACATGTTACATATCATCATTCCTAAATATTCTCTAAAGCATGTGCCATTAGATCTTTGGAAGAGTGTACATTTTGTGAAACCATGTAATGTTGCAAACAATTATGATCATCGAATTTTAACTATAATTTATTTTTCTTAAAAGTTTAAGTTCCTACCACACCTTTAAATTTTGATTAATCAATTTATATAAAATGTCTGACAACATTCAAAACATGTTTTTAGCAGTTTGTCGTGCAAACAATTATTTGAACTCTACTTGGAATTTTGTATATAAATTTATAAAAAAAAAATTCTTAAAGTTAAAAATATTTACTTTTCACAGCTGCTTAGTAACACCTAATAACTCAATTCTAACATACAATTTGTTATGCAAATTTAAAATTTATAATTGACAGCAGAATCTTTCACACCTAATAAAATATTGTCGGAAAGAAAAAATAAATATTGAATTTAAAGTTGAAAAAATAAAAAAAAAGGCATGAAAATATTTCTAGAAAATTGACAAATAGACCGGGCAATATTTATGTTATGAAGTGCTGGCTTGGCCTACAGTGGCTCACAGCTTATATCAACCAGACAATTTATAAAATTTGAAATGACTATAACTTTTAAACAAAATGATATATCAAAAAAATTCAAATGTATTTTTGTACCCAAAGAAGCCTTCATAAGATGTGCAAAAGAAAAATAACGAAAATACCCCTCCCCGTCCAACAGCACTAAAAAAAAAATAACTGACCTACAATACAAAAATTTATCTCACACCTTTTTCCAACCAAAAAGTTCTGAGTATATTGAAGATCGTCCATGGTACGGAATGATGGTATTTTCAGTTCTAATGTTTTCCTCACTATTCTTGCAATATGCTTGAGCCATTTTTTGTTCGAAATCCTCAATAGGCATAAGCACGTGAGTATTTTTTGACAATGTTCTGATGCACAGCGATTAAGTAGCGTCTGTTAGTCTTCCAGCAATTCTAAAATGGCTTTTCGCGTTGGAAAATAGTACAAGTGGTTTGTTTCAGTGACTCAACAGTGCGCAGTATAAAAAACTGCATTCTACACGAGAACAGAGTGCTTGATAAAGGAAAAACTACATTGAGCAAAATTTTCAACGCAACTAATTACATGGTAAATCAAGGAAAACCCAAAACTATCTGCTTCAAAATAAGCTAATAGGTTAACCATAAGTTTCCAACGTGAAAAGCCATTTTTGAATTACTGGAGGACTAACAGCCGCTGCTTTATCGTTGTGCATCAGAAAATTCTTACGTGCTCAAGTCCATTGATGATCTTCAACAAAAAGTGGCTTAAGCACATTGCAAGAATAGGGAGGAAAACATTAGAACTGAAAATACCATCATTCCGTGCCATGGACGATTGAAAAATAATCAAACATGTAATAAGGCTCTTTAAGGCCAATATTTCATAGGAACAAAGTTTTTGTCTATCGCTTATGGCTTAGAAGTTTAAGAGTTTAAGTGCCGTTGGGAACGTTATTTTTTTTTGCAAGCGATTTTTGAGGTCAGTGCACATTTTCTAAAAAGTCTGCGAATCTAGTAATGTATTTTCCCGAACATCTTCTATAATTTGAAGGTAAAGGATCAAAGTTATGATTGAACTAAAAATTATTTTAGGTGGATTTACATATAGACGTTAAAGCAACGTTGGTTACGTTATGCAAAAGCGTTGGGAACGTTATGCGTACGAATTTCCATAAATAAATTGAGGGCAAATACAGCCAAACAGTCCAAACATCCATAAAGATGAAAATATGTGAATATTTCATTCCTAGGAAGGTTCCCATTTACACTACATTACAAATTTTTTGCTCCAAGACCTCGATACACATTTTTTTTTGAAATTATGATTTCTCCCAAACTTGGTACAGATAATACTGAGAGCCATTTTCTGATCAGGATTAAAACTGAGCGTGATCGGTTAATGTTCACGCCTACATCCCATATATGCTAGTTAAAACATTATATGGGAAGTAGGTATGAAGATTAACCGATCACGTCCAATTTCAGTCTCAGGTAGCATAGTGATATTTTCGTTATCTGTATCAAATTTCATGTATCTAGCTAAATTCGTATGGCCACCAGTCTGGATTCAACAAAAAATATGAAATCGAAAGTAAATTTTTTATGGTTTTTTCAGATTTTTATGCTGAGCCCTGACAGGTGGCCGAACGGATTAAGCTAGATGCATGAAATTTGGTACATGTGACAAGAATATTACTAAGTTGTTTCGGAAGCTTCAAAAAGCCTGTAAAGAACGAAATATTTGTGATATCCTATGCACTTGGATAGATCTCAAAATAGCAACTAGCGTGGTTTATGTCCATAACTTCCTCTTCAATCCAACAGTTCTTATTGTTTGATTTAAATTATTGTAAGGAATTTTTATCCCTTTCAACACAGCTCATCGCGTGGATTCAGAAGAAATTTTAGTAGAAAAATATAACTTATGATTTTTGATTAAAAAATGTTGGGAACGTTATACATATTTAGTGGCTATGTTCACCATGGTAGATACTTTATTTAGGTAATTTTAAAATGGATTCAGAAACTAGACTGAAAATACTCGAAAAGAATGATTGTATTTTAATATTTTACCCACTAACTTCCGCTACAAGAAACTTCTTAATATATTTCGTTGGGAACGTTATGTTTTTTTTTGCGGTAGAATTCATAGCTAACAAAGCAACTGGTTTTCCGCTTAGATTAAAATTTTCAATCGTTAAAAAGTGGGCGTTTCACTAATTTGTTCACGCCCACTTTCGGTCCAGAAAAAATTTCGAATAAAAGTGTCGCGGCCTTGAAATTTTACACCTCACTCGGCCAAACATAAGATCAAAAAATTGATCATATCGTCTGGTTAAAACTACAAATTGATATCTAATTTTGAGAAAAGCTCTCTTTAAGTTTTTTGAAATTCAATTTTTGTAAGGGATTTTGAAGTTATCAACTTTTTCATATTTTGCATAAACTCTGATGGGAGCTTTCTCATCTTTCAACATCAAAAATGAAGATATCTAAGTAGTCGTAGTTTTAACCCATCGATATTGGTTATGGACGCTCGAGTTTTTCATCTTCTTAATATATGTATTCTCCAAAATCTCATTTCATTGCGTCAAATAGTTTCAGAAAATTCACTGAGGATATTCCTTAAAACGTATAAGTGCCCCGAAAACCTCATAAACTCGTGACAGTTGTGAAAATATACACGAATTTTACAAGTTACGAGATTTTCGAGGCATTAACATGTTTTAAGGAATACCCTAACTAATTTTGTTTTTGAGCACATGGCAGTACTCAATTTTTCATATGTACCAAATCCCATCTATATCTACGCCTCAAATATTTTCGAAGATTGTTCTTGAGAAGTTTGGCACCGAATAACTTTCCAGTGAATAGAATTTGAGGTGGCATCCTTTACATGTGCACCAACTTTTGTCCATTTGTGTCAAATAGTTTTGGAGATATGACAAATTTCCTTCTTGGGAGAAGTGGCATCTCCCATTTTTTCACAAAGAAACCTTTATCTGAACAATGCTGATACAGTGTGAAAATTTTCTCAAAGTCAGTTCTATAGTTTCCGAATCCATAAATAACAGACAGTCAGACATCCTCCATTCAATTAAATTATAAGTATTTCAAAAGATATAGCAAAGAATATATTGAGTCAGTAAAATGCAAATAAAAAAAATTAATTGGCTTAAATAAAACAAGATAATAACCACTTGTCAAGCTAAACACTGACAAAGGCTAAGGAAAAACCTTCAATATTGTCAATAAAAGAAAAACAAAAAAACGTAGACAAACAATAAATTAAGTTAATAAACTTAAATTAAACCTCAAAATGAATGTGATAAGAAAACAATGTCGCCTCTAGAGAAAAAAAAAAAACTCCAAAATAACAAAGCAATGACAAAACGTGAAGCAAACTGCTCTGAACAAAGGCTACAAAACCAAGTAACTAAGTAAATCCACTTGAAACCAAGTGGCAACTAACACTAACGGCAATAACAACAAGTAGATATCATAAAAAAGATATGTTTTTTTTTTTTTTAATTAAAAAGTGTAACAAATGTCAGAGTTAATAATTAAAGTCATGTCAAGTAATTAATCATGATTATGCAAACTTAAAGGCTGAAATTAAATGCTTATTAACTTTTGTTGATCCCCGCCTATTTGAAAATATCTTCTTAACAGATACCTACTGTGCAACTATCAACAGACAGACCCTGAGACATCTTGACGTTATTTTTATTTTTTTTTTTTTTGTAGCTATTATTTTTATTGTTTTCTACATTTTAAAATAAATTTTACGGTTTTATTACTTTGACATTTATTTTTTTAAATGCAGTCAACACCTTCTTAATATCTCATTTTATATTTTTTTTAAAAATTTTTATTTATTTTTTATTTTTGTATTTTTGTATTTTATGTATTTTTTTCTTCGTGTAATTGTAATTTTCTTCCGATGCACTGATGGCGCACACATGAATATGAAGTTTTGAACTTGAATTTTATGGCTTAATTTGTTTATTTTCTTATGATCTTTTGTCCCAGTTTATGCGTTTTTTTTTTCTTACATGCGATCTTTAATTGCTTGATTTTACTGTTGCGATTTTTGTGCTTTTTTATGAAGGTTAAATATTTTTTTTAGGCTTTTTTGCCGACAAAATTGATGTTGTTAATGTTGATAGAGTTTTTTCAAAATTAAAAAGTTGTTTTTTTTTGGACATCTAAATGTTTTTTAATTAATTAAAACATATCCTTTATTTTGGCTAGTAGGTCAAGTGTAGCTTATTTCCTATATAAATTTGTTCCCAAAATTATATAAAAGTTTTTGTCTTAGTTCGTGATTGATTAATTTTTTTGGAAACTATATCATAAATTTTCAAAAGTGATCATATCTGTAAAAAAGTGTTAAGTCAGACAGCTCTGTAATATTTTTGTACACTATTCGACGAAAATTTCCAACACATTCTTAACATTCGGTGAAGACCAACTAAAGCGATAAAGTCTATTGATTATGTCCAAAAAACAGGAATAAGGAACAAAAAGGTTTACTGCTTTTTATTACAAAAATCGGTCAACGGATCATTTAAAAAAAAACCCGCGGATTGCTACAAAATTTTAGGGTGGAAATTGGATAGGGGGGAATGGACCCTTTATAGTTTTTTCAATATATCTAGCAAAAGAAACAAAATTTCGATATATGTATCGTACGTCACAGGAAATTTTCCATCGAAATAGATTGTTTAACAAATTTGGCCAAAAATTGCTTATGGTAAAAATGTTAAACCAAGCAAAATTTCGAATTTTTAGGTTAGAGTTAGGGATAGATATTGAGTTAGGAATAGACATTCCATTAAAATGCTTTTCTGAAAAATTTCTTAGGTTGAAAATTGACCAAAATATGGCCACTCGAACATGGAGATTTTTATACCCTACACCCAGGGTATATTCACTTTGTCCTTCCGTTTGTAACGCAGAGAAGGAGGCGTGGCAGACATAGAAAAGTATATATATTCTTGATCAGCATCACCTCTTGAGTCGATATAGTCATGTCCGTCTGTCTGGCTGGCTGGCTGGCTGGGTGGCTGGCTGGCTGTGTGTTGAAACACACTTTTTGGAAAAACTAAGCAAGATAATTCAATGAATTTTTGTACACTGCCTCCGTCGTCAAAGATAGCTCGGGGGATTGAAAATTAGCGAAATCGGTCAACGGACACGCCTACCGCCAATACAAAAAATATATTCAAAATGCAATTTTAGGAGTATTTTTCACGACAATGCATCCAAAATACGCATAAATACTAAAAATTGTAAGCGCAAGCTCTGAAAAAAAACTGAACGAATTCGAACAAGAGGGCGTGGTACCTCCCATACAAGCAAAAGCTTCAAAACGCTATACTGAAAGCGTTGTTTGAGATATTCGAAGCAAATTCGACTTAGACACTAAGAATCATAAATAAAAGCTCTCAACAAAAATTGGGTGAAATCGAACAAGGGGGCGTGGCACCTCCCATATAAGCAAAAGTTTCAAAATGCTATACTGAAAGAGTCTTTTGAGATAATCCAACCAAACTTCACTCAAATACTAAAGACTATAAATGCACGCTTTACGCTAAAACTAAACGAACTCGGACAAGAGGGCGTGGCACCTCCTATATAAGCAAAAGCTTCAAAAGGCTATACTGAAAATGTTTTTCACTCAGACACTAAAAACTATAAATCCAAACTATGGACAAAAACTGGGTGAACTCGGACAAGAGAGCGTAGCACCTCCCATATAAGCAAAATTTTAAAAATACTGCAGTGTAGGGTATTTAATGTTTGGCCAGGCCAAATTTTACACCCTTACTAGTTTTTACTCGGTCCGAAAAACGATTTTTACTCAAAAGCGAGGTGTCTTCGGGACCGTCCATAAAGGATGTCACGGTTTTTTATATCATTTTAGACCTCCTTGCCCCCATGCTACAAATGGTCACATTTTTCCAGACCCCCCTCCCCCCTATGTCACGTCACAAAATTAGAATCGAAAGTTAAACATTGTTGCGGCTAATTACGTCAATAGCATGTGGTTAATAAATAGCATGAAAAACAAATATGCTAACATGTATGTATTCTCCTTTAACTCATAGGAGGAGCATAGGGCCAATAAATATGCTAACATACAAGTCTGAAAATTTTTTTTTCAAATCTCTTGCTACAGATTTCAAAACATATATCTGCTGAATTTATCGGAATAGTTTCCGATTCTCCGTTGTCCTCCTTTTCCTTCAGAATATCCGCTAAACCAGTCAAATATAAATTGTCCTCGTCTAGCCAATCCACGTGATCGTTGGTTAAAATCCATTCCCTTTGATGGTTTGCTGCTTCTCTGATGGGTCAAATTTTCAGCAATACATTACTCAAATTCTTTTTCGTCTTGTGCAAAACTTTGAGTTTCTGGAGCATTACTTTTGAAGCAAAATATATGTGGCATGATTGACAAATTCTCGACTCTAGATCTTTTTGGAGTAAAGGGCAAAATGAATCTTAGGGAATAGAAAAGTTTTTGGCTGGAAAGTTACTCAACTGGAGTTATTATTCCGGACTTCCCATATGAACTATTTGATGGTTCCTTAAAGTAATGTTTACAAATAAAATATAGTGAAAAAATTAAACTAATATTTAATCTAAATAGCCTAAATTTTCCTATACGTAGAGTAGGTTATGCTTTGCGACAAAAAAAATATATTACCATTTTTACTATTTATATACTTAATTCCTGTAAAAATATTTGTTTTTCGACAGACATCTGATTAATATACAAATTTTATACCCATTCATCATATGGGTCAGTGTTGTAGAGGTCTAACAAAATTGTAATTGTTAGTAAAAATAGTATTTTTCTATTTATAACTCTGACAAACCCCGGTTTAAATCCTTGTGCGGTCAGTTCGTTTCTTTTTTGTGTGTGAACATTACAGTTATGTAAATATCACTTAAATTTTTTCAATAAAACTACTATACGGTAAGGTTATTCGAAAATTCTGAATATGGACTATTTTTTTTTTTTCCTTGTACGCTGATGATATCTGCCTTCTAGCGTCCAAACACTCAGTAAAGCAAAGCAAGATTGAAGAACTTGTCTTGTAATCGCAAAAATCCAGCCTTAAAACCAATGCATCCAAGACTTTTAGCATAAAGCTTAACCCGTCCAGAAATTGCCTTCATATAAACTTCACGTCAAAACAGAGTTCATTGTTTACCGTTCCTATCAAAAGAACAGCCAATTTACAATATGACACTACTTTTGCTCTACCTTTTATAATCCTAGAAACTGCAAAGTACCATATTTTTTTGAACATTTAGGTTGAGATAGCTCAAAATCCTTGTTCAGAATCGGCGAATTGAAATTATCCACTAAAACAGAAGTTATCACACAAATTTTTTACCTCTCACTGCTGTACTTTGGCTCAAATTTACAAAATTAATGGTGCGAGCGGCACCGAAAGAAATTATTTAAGTTCGAAAAAGTTTTCAATGGTACTTAACCCGAAATATTACATTTTTCGAACTGCCCTAATGTAAACACTTGCAAAGAAAAAATAAGACCCCTTTCTTTCAATCAGCATATGCAGCAGACTGTCACTATCATTGAAGCAATCTTCTTACGTTTTGTAAACTCTTTGCGGAATAACTTACCATACCCTTTCATGTTTGTAAATGCCATTCCTCCAACTTGGTTCATTTTCTTTAGTTAAAATTTATGCCAATTAGCGTTAGCTTCCTGCAAATAAAAGTTACAAAAAAAATCGTAAAATTATTCCAAAGTGCTGGAATTCTAAGTGGTAAAAGAAAATAACTTCAACACAGGCTTATGCAATCCAAATGCTGCACATAAAAGGAACAGGTTGCAATCAAGATCATTCCAGCTTTATATTGCTCTCATTTCATAAAAAAAATTCTTTGTATGCAGATATTTATGATTTCCTGGCGGATATCCTTCCTGCCTGCTGCATAACAATGTTGTGTCCACTTAGGATGTTTACATAATATACCTTTCTTATTTATATTTCTTTCAACAGCATATGGTTTCATTGTTCTTGAGCAGTGCATATAAAACGTTTAAAAATAAAAAAAAAAACAATCAAGTTCTTGACCTATATATTGCTTCAACGCTAATTGTTGTTAACTTTTTTCTCTTTCTTTTCCAATAATGTGAAAATACACTTCATATGCAATTGCTAATGTGTGAAAACTAACAAATCGCGTACACACACCCAGCAATTTGACTTCATATGCTATCCATTCCAAGTAGTACCTACATATATTGCAGTTCGAGGGGGTATGTAAATTGGATTGACGTTTGAACGTCATTAGCATCATTTGCGAAACGAACAAGAAAAAAAAAAAAATGTTTTCCCATTATGATTAATTTGAAGCTGTGATTTTAATGTAATTTGCATGGAAAGTTAAAAAATCACAGCAATTTTGTATTTTTTATGGGTGGCAAAAGCAATCAAGTGGAAAATTGTTGCAAATTTGTGGGCTTAATACATTTTGTTTCATTTTGTATTTGGTAATTGATTTAGTCCTAACAATGGCGTAATGCAAAAGCTACTTTTTTTTTTGTTGCACTATTCATGATTCATTTATTCAACCTTCTCGTATTTAAACTTTTATTTTATGGGGTATTTTACCCCTTTTTTGGTGTAAAATTGATGTGTCCAAAAGTCTGTTAAAATCAATTCCTTAAAAGACAACAGAATTGGCTATTTCATATTTCGGCATTGCAATACTCAGGTTCAAATCCAACTCTAATCGACTAACATTAATCATTTTGAAATTTCTCACGGTACATACAAATGAAACATACAAATAGTTGATAATGATATAAATGTTTGGGACATTTGCTTGCTATTCGGGAAATGATTATAGTGATTACCTCAAATTTAAGGTTGCAACTTCCGATATGTTGCTTACAATTATATAGGAAATATTTAATTTCAATTCGAATGTCGGCAGAAAGAGCATTATTGCACGAAAATAACTTGTTTTATTCTGTATTCAGATAGTGCAAAATAAGTAGTTTACCCAACAATACCATCACATCAGAAGTATTTATTTGTCTGCTTAAAGAACAAATCGAAAATTACACAATTTCTTGCAACATAAAAGTAAATTAGTTGTTACAAAATGATGTTCGTGTACTTAAATGTTTCACTGTTGGTTGCTTCTTCTTCTTTTTTTCCTCTATTGAGAAATGCACTGATTAGCCATCACCACCACCACCAACCATCACCTCCAGCTACAAAACTACCGAAAACAAATGAGAACAAATTTCAGAAGCTATGCAATTGAAAATTGCCAAAACAACAAAAGCTGATACAACAACAACAAAAATTGTTATATATTACAACAAAGATATCAAATCAATAGAAAATTTGTATACAGAGGCAAAAAAAAAATTAAAATTTTCCAAAAAAACGCTGTACAAACAACGGTAATCGACTTCCTATCCATGCAAACAGCCACAACAAGCAATCATGCAAGTAACCAAGTTGGTGAGCATCAAACAGCCAAGTCAGTCAGTCAGCCAGCTAGACAGTTAGTTAACGAATAAGCGAGCTTTAACCCATTGCATGACATTATTCAAATTTGATTTGAATTCTGGATTATATTGGATCAGTTTAAAAAAATAGTTCTTTTAACATTATCATGGATTGACTGCTCCAAAAACAGACCAACAAATCGGTTAATTTTTGAAAATTTTGCACGCCATCTTGAATCCGCCGTTTTGAATTTTGTATATCCGACCCCGGATTCGTGATAAGCAACATTAGTTTCACATTAGTTTATTTTTAAATAAAGTCCACCAATTTTGAATTTTTGACCGCCATATTGAAACGGCCATGTTGGGTTTTATTCAAAACATGGTATTATTGATAAAGTAGTTGCATACTATTTCGTGGGGGAACACATGACGAAGGGGACATTTCATGAATAATTGAGCATTACGCACACAAAGCAAATCGCCAACTCTTGCTACCGGGCACAATCGACTAAGTCTGATGAACCCTTCATTCCACAATGATGATGCACAAAAAAATTCCACTTGTCACCAATGTTTTAACCATGACGAAGGGGACATCGACTTTTTTCCCGTGCTTTTGTCGTTTTGTTTCGACCGCAGCAAGTACATGGAAACATTTGGAGAGAATTCCTCTGTTGGGCTTGGTTTTTGTGTTGATGGATTTGAAAAAACCCTGCGCGGAAGACCTCCAAGTCTAACGCAGCGAAATATGAAAAATGCGTGCGACAATAGTGATATTGCCACCAGCGAGCATCGGAGTATCTATTCTTATGAAACTTAATTAAGGCCACACGTGGAGTTTTGTATTCGGCTAAATTGAGCGTGGAAAAGGCTTGATTGACAAAAGGACCACGACGGAGGGGACATTTTCGGTAGTTTTCATGCGATTAAACTTTTTCAGGACTTCTTTTTGATTCATTACTAAAAATGTTAATTTTGAAACAATGTCATGGTGTGATGGTCGAAATTTTACTTCAATCGCGCAATACACCCGTGGGACAGGTATTTTTTGGCATTTCGTAACACTCACCCATATGAATACCTCAGAACTGAAAAGAAAAATTCTCAGATTTGTTTCATAAGACCTAATTTCGAAGATATGAGGCCCATAATCTGAAATTTTGACAAATGGCACGAGATCACTTTTGAATAAAGATAAATTATATTGATGATAGTCGTACCCCAGATGGTGCTAAACATTTTTGAAAGACTTCAATTGAAACAAATACAATTTTGTTGTTTTGTCATTTGATTTTTTTATTTGTGTTTATTTTTCTTGCGAAAAAAAAAACTAAAATTTTTCCAAAAAATTGATATATAATGGGTTAAACATTTTAAATTAACATCGGAGCACACCAAAGAAGATGACAAAGCAATAAAAATGCAATGAGTAGTAGCACACAGGTTTAGAACACAACACAACAACAAGAGCGGCAAATCAGTTGCAAATCAAAAAGTTAGGGTGCAACGAAATGCAACAGGAACATTGCGGCAATCGGTTGTTGTTGTTCGTGTTGCATTTGTTGAACAAAAATTTCAAATCAATCTCACCTCCTGCTGCTTTTCGCTTCTTGCGGTGGAAGTTATAAACAAATTACCGGTGGCGGTTTGTGCGCCACTTTTGTGTATTTGTAATCTTTGTTGCTGGTTTTTTTCCTTTTGTTCTTCTTTTTATTGTCTATTTCCATTATAGTTTATTCTTTATACTTTTTAGATATGTAAGGAAAATATCGTTATATTGAAATATAATATCTATATAACTTCTTACAAGGCAATTGCTTTGTCCACAAATGTCCACGAATATGCAACATTTTGAAACTGAATCGAAAACTGCTTAGAAACTAATATTTCTGTTTTAAAAAACAACAATTTTTAATAATTTTATATGTTCTATGTATAAAGTGTTCCATATTTTTTAGAACTAAAATATCGATACTTTTGATCTTTTTGTTTTACTCCCTAACATTATTATTGTTCTTATATTATTGTGTAATGATGATTGTGCTCCCATGCCATTACATGAAACATTTATGATGTCAGGCCCGCACAATATAGGTTAAGAAACTAACGATACATGTGAGTTTTTGTTTCTATTTTTCCAGCAATTTAACAACAGCAAATTTGTATGAAATTGCCTGGTACAATAGTTTTGATTAGATTGATTTCTATTTGAAGTGCATAACTATGTCAAACTTATAAATATCACAAAAATTTGTTCTAAATTGATCAATGTGTATTTGAAAAATATAATAATGCATTGTGACTGACTTTATGTTTGTTTATATAAAATATATGAAGCAATCCACGCCAAGTGTACCAGCTCAAAATTTTTTTTCTCCGATTTCGCTCAAATTTGGCAAAATATTGCTAGGCATAAAATGCTTAGAATCATCAAGCAAATAAGTGAGAAATTTTTTGGAGTAATTTTTGAAAAAATTATTCAAAAAAAAAGTTTCCAAAAAAATCCAAAAAATCACACGTATTGCTTGGACGATTCTAAGCATTTTTTGCCTTATACATTTTTTTCGTAAGATGTTTTTCTCTTGAGTAAAAAACGATTTTTGCCTTCCGCGGGCGTTCAAAAGCCAAAAACTCCCATTCAGCGTCCGACTCTCATCTTGACATTTTTTTTTTTTTTTTTGCTTTGTTTTCGTTTCGCTCACATCGCACCAGGGATGACAAATGTGCCTTTCTATTTTGTACCAAATAGCAAAAAAGTACTAAAAGTTCCCAAAAAGTACTTAAACTTCAACAGATCCAAGTTTTCCATTAAAATATATTTTTATGGAAAGAAAAATATATATTTTGTAGAAGTCTATGAGCAAATATAAATCTATATATTAATACGCAAGACAAAAAATTGTCAATCTTTTTTAACCATATTAGAAAAGGAGAACGACTTTAAATTATGTAACATTAGATGTGGACAAAGTTAAAATTATGTCAATATTTTAACTTTAAGCAGGGTAAAATTAAATAGGGGTATGTGGTGTAAAGTGGGAAATTTTTTTTCGAAGTTCCATAAAATTAACAAAACTACTTATTTTCCCATGTTTCAACTTCCTATAGTAAAGAAAATTAAATAAGCTATATTTTTACCGAAGAAACGAATCGAAAATATAGATTTTCTGTTGAGTACGACGCCTTGACCGAGGATGCCCAAAATGGCAAAAATTAAAAATCGTGGGGTAAAGTGGGAAACTTTCAAAAAGTCATTAAAACTAACGCAAATGTTGAAACAAAGTTTTAATATCTTTATTGTAAGTCAAAAAAAGGTTCAGAGAACACATCCATAAGAGTAAATGAACAGTGTTATGCAATAACGAGTCAACCCACTCAAAATTTGTTTTGAGATATTTACGTTTTTGTGAAGATGTCGTAGAACAAGTGATATGAAAATGTCAAACAAATTTTGTTGTTTTCAACCTCTTACTAACAATATTTGGGTACGGTTTTTTAAAAACAGGTGCTTCTTCATATTAAGAATCGAACTGTATTCATAAGTCGTTATTGCATAACACTGTCCAAATATGGAAAAAAAAAAAATTTTCTGGAAAAAAATAGATGAAAAATGTGTTTGAAAAAATGTGTTTAAAAAAAGGTGAAATTGTAGCTTATTCGTCGTTCTCTGATGAAACATTCGAGTCACAGTTTTTGCTATAAAAAAAGCTTGTAGTGAGGTTAACGTATTTCAAGTGAAATGGACGTTGGCAATCCTTTTTGTTGCATTTGATGGTATTGTGACTGGTCATGATTTCGGGCATGAGTTCCATGCAAATGGTGCAAAAATTACAATCTTAATCAGAGCTATCATTCTTTGTTTCTTTGACGCTTTCTTTGTTGGTGGTGCTTTTTTTGCTCCTGGCACTCTATTTTTTTGTGATTCGCTTTCCTCTTTCTTCCGTTTATTGCCTAAACGTTTCTCAACTGCTTTTTGCAACTCGTTTAGCTTTTCCGGAATTGTCAAAACGGCGCTTTTCGTAAAATAATATTTCCCATTTAACCCCATATAAAATTTCCCACTTTACCCCGACACCACATTTTGCAAAAAAATGTGAACATCAGTCTTTCACTCTATGAATTACACGGAATCCTTTTGCGAAATCAAAATTAAGACTACAAAGAATATTTTAGTGTATTTACAGTCGGTTTATCTCCAAAAAACAGTACATATATCGATATTTAAAAATTTAAAAATGAAATTTCAAAATCACTTAAGAACTTTGCATGCTTCCAGAGAGCACAAAAATAAGTATGCACGCGTCGCGATACCATAAAGATTTGCTTACGGTCATTACAAGTGCATGTCAGAAGCGCATGACAGCTATACTTTGCTAGTTTGCCCGGATAGGGGCATTTCCCACTTTACCCCACTTACCCCTACAAATTTTTCAATATTAACAACAACGAAATACACTGTCACACAGAGCTGAAAAAGGATAAAGCACATAGAGAAAGACAAAGAGCATAGACCTGACTTCAGGATTTTTGTTTTGTTTATATTTTGCAGATTTTTTCTTAATAATTTAAAAGTTTAAGGTCAGATTTAAAGTTTTTTTGACTTTTATTATTATCTGAAACTTTTTTTTACGGTTTTTTTAACTTTTTTTTAATGATTCAAAAGTTTAAAGTCTGATTTAACTTAAAAGGACGCTTTTTTAAATATTATTAATAAATATTTGTTAAAATCCATTAGCCAAAGACATTGACGTTTGCGATGGGTATTTACAGTTAAAGTTGGAATAATGCCACAATGATTTTCCTGCTTTTTCCTACATGGGTATAAAAATACATATTTGAAATACAACATTTCTTTGATTTAATACATGACTAATGCTACCCACCATTCATTGGTGGTATAAGCTGGTGTTACTGTGCAACCACCACTGTGCAAGTGAGTGTTGCCATCGCTGCTTTTAATTAATTTCCCTTTCCTGCAAAGGTTCATTGAATTTAAAAAACAAAAACAAAATAAAATCAGTGTAAATTGTTTGATCGACGTCCGGTAAACGTGTATGTACGAGTATATGGTTTTATATGTCAGTTTGTTTTACCGCCTATATGTTATTTAATTTTTATTGTTTAACTTGGGCGAGTTTTTGGTTTCGAGCACTTGGACAACAATAAAAAGCGGAAGTTTGTCTAGCAATAATTTCTTTTTATTTTTTATTTTAATTTATTAAGTTTTAAGCCGACATTTGAACGGACTTAAATTGTTGTTGGATGTCTTTGTTAGTGTTAAGTAAATGGGTTATTGTATTACATACGAACAACTGCCACAAAAAATACCACAAAAGAGATGTTATTTAAAGCAAACCAGACAGATTAAGGTGGTTACTTTAAGTATTGAATTGTAGGACTTTTTTTAATTATTAAGGGAAAATATTTTTATTTAAGTATTACAAATTTTTTGATCAAGGCACAGTTTATTCCCTTTACACACTAAAAAATAATAATATACTTTTCTTAGTTTTGATGCCCTTTAGTATTGATTTAAAACTTTATTTGTATTAAATTCTGATCTTTTCCAAAAAAGTTTAAAATTTATTCAACAAAAGTATGAAATTTATTCCAAAATAGTTTAAAATTAATACTTTTTGGCATTGCTCTATATGAATACATTTTGGATTTAAAATTAAAATAAAATTTTTACTGTGTATAAAGAAATTATCACACAGGCCTTAAAAGTATTTAAATTTCATAAGAAGACTATTTGAGAAGGATTTTTTTGAGAAAGCTTTCTATCGAATTCTATTGATTTCAATCCTCGAAAATGCTTTCGGAAATAAAGTCTCAATGACGATTTTATTTTGAGGCATAAACTTATGGTAATAATGAACGTTTGGATATAATAGAAAAATTTTTCTTGAGTAGAACTTTTCAATTGGTAAGCAACTTAAATGAAGCCGAGAAAGTAGCTCGTGTGTAAAAATTTATAAAAACATTGTAAAACCGAAATTGACAGATAACTAATATTATGAATGCAAAGCATCAAAAGCTAAAATTTCCACCCATAAGCGGCGACAAGGGTCATTAGACCGCTTAACGGTGACAAATAACCATTTTTACATGACACTCAACTTGTCATGTATTTTATGACAAATCGGTATTGTTTTTTTTTTTTTTTGGTGTCGTTTTATGTTGCCCCTAAAGTACAAGACAAGAACATTTCTAAGGCTTTCGGTGGGTTAAGTACTTTAGACGCTTATATAATGCACGCTATTTGTAGCGCACAGCCGATACAGGTGGTAAGCATCTTGCCACCCCAAGTGTAGGTAATAGACACGTGGGTAGTTGGTACAGAACTAAGAAACGTACGTAAAAACGTGTGTGTATCAAAAATAGCAACTAATTATGTAAAACAAAGTTGGTGGCAATCAACTTTTATGATGGAAACAACAACGAATGAATTGGAAATGAAAGAATAAACAAATAAAAGAAATGCTAAGCAGCTTTACAAACAATGACTTGTTGGGAAAAGAAAAATTACAAACAAAAAGAATACACAAAAGAATAAAAAAATGTAAGATTCAATGTAAGAATTATTGATTTCTTGGTTGTTAAATGTATAGCTAGCATGCAAGCTATCAAAGGAATCAAAATTGTCTCTTGTGGAATTTTTTGCCATAAATTTTGGAAAACTCAATGAATTAACAAAAAACATAAAAACTGTGAACATTAATGACGATACATAGCGGTTTGTTCCATAATCCAAGCAATTTCAAATAGTTAATTTTCTATTCAATATCTTTTTAATGAGAAGCGTTTTTAACGACTTTTTAAGACGGTTTTCTTTTCACAAAACAAATAATCAACTTTTTGATAATTTTAGTCTTTTCAATAACTTTTAAATGATGTTTAAGCTTCGTTGCGAAATTCAAGCGTTTTTAACTACTTTTTAAGAAGTTTTTCTTTTCACAAAACAAATGATCAACTTTTGACAATGTTTTGTCAGCGGTTAGTTAAAGATACATGCAAGTTAACAATGTTGATAATCATAAAAATGCCAAAATAGGGATTTTCTTGATTTGTAGGTATTTTGCAGATATTTTTTATATTCTGTACGACTTAATTGCGCAAATTGAAAACATTTGAATTTGTCATTTGTCTTCCGCCTGTAAGTGAAATTGTGGCTTTGTAGGGTTATAAAGGTCGGATAGATTAGAGTGGTAGCTTAGCAAGCGATGCTAGAACTAGTGATGAGCAAAATTAGTCTTGGTCTTGAGCCTTGGTCTTGGTAATTTTTCGAAACCAAGACCAAGACTACCATGGTCTTGCTCACGATAATCGTCAAAGACTGCATTTCAGTCTTGGTATTATATAGTTAATAGGTGTTTCACGCCCCTTTCGAGGGTAAAATCGTTCCTCAGTTGGAAATTTGGGATCTTTAAAACCAAACTGCTTTGGAAAAATAAGGTTACAAAATTTTGGATGCTCAACAATCTTTGGAAGTTTTCTCAAGACCAAGACTTAATATCAAAACCAAGACCAAGACTCAATGTGCAAGAACAAGACTAAGACAAAAACTGCTATGGTCTTGGTCTTGGTTTGCTCATCACTAGCTAGAACCGTAAGGATAACTGTATGTGCCGTTTTAACACTACATAATTGATCGAGCTGGTTGATACTGGGGTTGTAAGGGACTGGATTAGCTACTTTTTAAGAGAAATATCGTCGTCAATATCTTCGAAATTAATCAGAAAATTTAAAAAGTTGGCTCTAGCTAGAGCGGGGCATTTGCGGAGAAATTGGTTGAGGGATTTCTTCTCGTTAACATCCATGCAACTCCAACAGAATTGATTGAAGGAGATACCCAGTCTTTCGATCACCGATGACGGAGTGTCCCCTTCAAAGTGCAGCGATTTTTACAATAACAGATTGCTTTGAAAATCCTGCAAGCTTCCAAGGTTTTCCATGTAGTATTCGCCTCGGTGAGAAAATAGGTCTCTCGCTTGAAGAAGAGCCATGCCCTGCAAGTTTATGAGCCTTTTCGTTTCCCTCAATGTTCCTGTGTTCTAGAACATAAACGAGAGTAAGTTCAGATTGACGTCCTGCTTTGTTCGTTTTTTTTTTTTTTTTTAATTCTTCATGTAGTTTTGATCTACATGCTACTAATTTCAGCGCCTTGATAGCGGCGTGACTCTCAAAGAAGATCGCCACTTGTTTATAACTGAGATTAGTATTTTCTACTAGCCTTGAATAGACACTTGCTGAATTGGATAAATTGTGGTCTTTTGAAAATACACGTGCACCCACGTCACAGTCCATCTTCGAGCCATCAGAGTATATGGTGGTTACGAAATTGGCGTATTTTCCCATTGAGTTCTTCAGGAAACTTCACACCAAAGTTTTTCTCAAAATCTGTGAGGGATTTGGAAAGTTCGTCTTAAGTCAATCTTTGCGTAATCGATTAAGATTTGCGTTGACATCTCTGATTTTTATGAAAATTGGTGAAAAGTTAATATTTGACATATATACAACTGTGGTAAAATGGTTTTTCGAAATTGCGAAAATTTCCAAGATGGCGGCCATGGGAAGGTCGATCCAACTTTTGTATACTCACATTTTTGAAAATTCATAGCTCCAAGACTTTTTACCCGATTTAAATGAAATTTTCAGGGTTAATACAAATACATATGAACTTTTGAAAAAAATAGCACTGAAAAAAATTTTTTTATTTTATGTGGAAAAATAGCTTTTTTCTTTGCGGAAGATTTTTGTAGAAAATTTTTTGTAGAATTTTTTAACCCATTTTCACCAAGTTTTTGGAAGTCTATGTTGCTTATTTATTTTTTTTTTTTTGTGTATCTGTATTATCATCTAAAACCAAACATATAGCAATAATTGTTATAATAATTAAGTAAAAAATACATACTCGTACTTCAACATTTTTTTTTTTTAACTACAATATTTAAATTTGACACCAGCAGCAATCAAATAATTGACGCACGCGTTCAACTGTGATGCCAACAAATCGCGCAATCGCTTAAGTGTGATTTAAATTTTTTTTTTTCGTAAATGATATAAAATGCAATTAAATTGCGTCAATGCACAAAAGCAACAATAACAACAATAACGTCATTAACTGCTTTAAGTTATTTCTAAAACTAAAATGTTATCAAAACAATAAAAAAAAAATACTTAGCATGATAATGAAGAGATAAAAATTCACAGACAGTTGTTAAAAATATGTCAAAATAGCGTCTGCCCATTAAAAAAACAAAAAAAACAAAAAAAAATAATGTTGCTTAAGACATTTTTGTCTGGCTTATCGTGACTTTTTTCTTTCTCCGTTGCATACAATTTTTCGGGACCCTGTTTTTCATTTAGTAACATACTTTGTGGTGTAGCCCTTTTATTTTGAATGGTACTTAAGATATTATTTTCATGTTTTGTACATTTACCTTTTGTTTATTACTTAAGGGGTCTTATATTAAACATTTGATTAATTGTTAACATTTCTCATGAATGCTCTAATATGATGTCTCTTTATTTTATTGCAGGTAAGGAAATCAACTAGTGTTATTTTCTACGGATATGTAGCTTTTTTAAAATAGGTATATCTTAAAATACTTCAACACCAACACAATTGTTCCTAATTTTTTTGTGACTGACATTAAGGACAAAATGAATCGTCTCCATAGAATGTGATCAGCATCGGAATCACTGCCGAATAGAAAGTTATTCAAACTCAAATACCACGAAAATCAGTTTTTAGCAAATATTTCTTTAGAATAAATAAATATTTATTTGAAAATGCAAAGCAAGTTTTTAAAAGGTAAAAGAAAACTAGTAAAGTGTTACCTTTGGCCTGGCTAAACATTAAATACCC